>ML245190.1:0-56868 GCA_005239495.1 Nicotiana undulata
TAGCTAAAACTAAGGAAGCCATGGAGAAGGCTCAACAAGGTCATAACCTCTCTTCACCTGATGTTGAAACTCCTGCTGCTCATGCCTCTTCGTCCCAAGTTGCTCCCGTTCCTCCTGCCAGTGAAAAGTCAATCCTCCTTCTCAAGAAGATTAAAGTGTTGGTTCACCCCTTTTTTTTAATTTGATTGGTGGTTACCCCCAGCTCTATCAAGGGTAAATTTGGATTTTTTTTTAAATTCCCCAACTGACAACTTAGGGGCACCTTAATGTATAAATTATATGCGACTAAGTACTAGTTAGTACTTAGTTCTTACTTAGCCGCTCCTTTTTGAATATATGCAAGTTATGAATTTTTTGCTTTAAGCCTTTGTTTCACTCTTAAGTCTTTTGCATGTTTTGATTTTTGAGGTTTTTGTTTTACCTCTGAATTTTTGCATGAAGATGCCGAAATCACTCGTACCTTTTCGTAGTAGGCACGGTGTTGTATATAAAATGTGAGCCTTTTTTGTAGTAGGCTTTGTTTATGAAAGAGGGCCCTTTTTTTTATTGACACTTAATGAAGAAGACGTATCAACTTCATAATGGTGTAATAATGCTATAGAGTGATATGAATTTTTCACATGCTTAAGAATGTTTCTGAGGAATGTTTGTTGTTTGAACTTCCACGACATTTTATATGTGTTTTGATTATCGTCTAAAACTCATGTTGCAACTGTTTTTGTTTAACAGATTTGATATACACTTGTATTTCGTAACTGTTTTTCGTAAGTAATAATTTTTTTCGAGTTAATACTAGGGAACAATTGTTTTTCATTAGTAACATGCTTTATAAAGATTTGGATTTTTACCCGTAACTGTTTTTCTTAACAACAGTTTTTAATAAGTACGAGGCAAATGTTTTTTCATCCGTAACTGTTTTATTTGATAACAATTTTCTATATGAGTACAAAGATTTCATAACTGTTTTAAATCACAACAGTTTTTGAATGAGTACAATGATGATGATCTTTTACCCCTAAATATTTTTGTTACAACAGTTTTGAATAAGTACAAAGATGTGCATTTCTTCCTCATGTCTAATATTTTGCCTTTCAACCTGAACATGTTCGAAGGTTTTTTGAATTAGGCTTTGTATTTGAGTCTTTGGCTCTTTCGATAATGCTCGTATCACTTGACTTGTTGGGTAGATGGATCTTGAGGCTCGAGCTTTGACATTTTGATAGTCTTCTTTGCTTCGTCTTAGCCTTCCATACTGTATAGTCCCCCAAGTGTTTGAGCTTTGAAGAATGAAATCTCGAGCACTTGACTATTCCTTCCTTGTGGTCCTTTTCCTGAAAAGGAAAATCGTGCGAGACTCGAAGGTATATAGTTTTTTAGATGATGACTGCTTAACCCTTTAAAACGTCTATCAGAAAGTGTAACCCTAGACCATGAATTCAGTTATTTCCTCGCGTCTTTCCAGGTCTAGTATCATCATCTGGTGATGGGTTAACTTTATGCCTATCATCTAAAAAAGTTAGTAAAATATTAAATGTTCAAAATAAAATCCAACGTGTGATACCTGACAGGGGGTACTTCTTTCCTTAGAAGTAGTACTTCTTCAAGTGGATGGCATTCCAGCTTGTCGGTAGGATTCTGTCGTCCATAGCTTCTAGCTCGTAAGCGCCCTTCCCATCTATGCCTCGGACTTTGTAGAGTCCTTCCCAATTTGGACTTAGCTTTCCTGCGCCTGCTTCTTTAGTTGATTAAAAGAATTTTTTGAGGACGAACTCCCCAATCTTGAAGTATCTGAGATGAGCTTTACGGTTGTAGTAACGCTCTATGATTTGTTTTTGAGCTGCCATTCGTATTAATGTTGTTTCCCTTCGTGGTTCGAGCAGGTCTAGATTAGTCCTTAACTCATCGTCGTTTGCTTCCTCCGTGGCTGTTATAAACCTTATGCTTGGTTCGCCAATCTCCACGGGTATTAAGGTTTCTGAGCCATAGACAAGTGCAAAAGGAGTTTCTCCCGTGGTTGTTTTTGATGTTGTTTTGTATGCCCATAATACCACTGGTAATTCATCAGGCCAATATCCTTTGGCTTTATCTAGCCGCTTCTTTATATTGTTGATGATGATTTTATTTGTTGATTCAGCTTGACCATTAGCCACGGGGTGCTATGGTGTTGAAGTGATCCGTTTGATTTGCCAGCTTTCAAAGAATTCTGTGATTTGAGAGCCTATGAATTGTGGGCCATTATCACACACGATTTCCTTTGGTATCCCAAAGCGGCATATTATGTTTCGCCATAAGAAGCTTTTAACTTCCTTTTATCGCACTTGTTTGAATGCTTCTGCCTCTACCCATTTTGTGAAATAATCGGTAAGTACGAGTAGAAACCGTACTTGTCCTTTAGCTGGGGGAAGAGGTCCCACTATGTCCATACCCCATTTCATGAAGGGCCATGGAGATATAATTGTATGCAACAATTCTGCTGGTCGATGCATGTTATTGGCGAACCTTTGGCACCTGTCGCATTTGGATACGAAGTTCTCGGCATCTTCTTCCATCTTAGGCCAATAGTACCCGGCTCTGATTAGGGTTTTTACCAAGGATCTCGCTCCTGAATGATTTCCACAGTGTCATTCATGGACCTATTTCATCACAAACTCCGTTTGATTAGGTCCGAGGCATTTAGCTAGGGGCCCTCCGAACATCTTGCGATATAGTGAATTGCGAATGAGGCAGTGCCATGCAGCTTTGCGGCGAAGTGCTTGAACTATTTTCTTGTCTTCAGGTACGGTGCCATTCCGCAAAAAAATAAGAATTTCGTTTCCCCAATCCCAGGTTAAATTGTTGAAAGTTACCTCATTTCTGTCCTGGTCGATCGCTGAATGGAATAGATGAACGACGATTGCATTGTCTTTGTTTGTTACTTTCGTGACTGCTGCGAGGTTAGCCAATGCATCTGCCTCTGTATTTTCCTCCCTAGGTATTTGTATTACCTTTCATGTTTTAAATTTTCTTACGAGCTCTCGTGCTTTTTCCAGATACTGTTGCATCCGAGTCTCTCGAGCGATGTAAGTCCCCTGTATCTGATTTACTACCAGTTGGGAGTCGCTGTTAATTATGATTTGCTCGATTGAGAGTTCTCTTTTTTGATGTCGAAGTGCGTTTTTTTGGAATTGCCATTTATAAATTAAAAAAATTCTCGTGCGAGTTCTAGTCCTGCAATGACAGCTTCGTACTCTGCTTCATTGTTAGTTATAAGATAACATTTAATAGCCTGTCTTGTCTTCTCACCCGTGGGTGATATTAAGACTATGCCTAAGCCGACGCCTTTTACATTGGAAGAGCCATCAGTAAATAGGGTCCATAGACCTAGATTAGCACCGTTAAAGAGTTGTAACTACTTTTCCACTTCAAGGACAATGCTATTACTAAAGTCAACAACAAAATCGGCTAATATTTGAGACTTAATTGTAGTCCTAGGCTGATATATTATTTCATGCTCATTTAATTCTATGGCCCACTTGGCTAATCTTCCTGACAGTTCTTGCTTATGCAAAATATTTCTTAAAGGATATGAAGTCACAACAGTGATTGGATGACATTGAAAATATGGTCGTAATTTTCTAGATGCCATTATTAACGCTAAGGCTAACTTTTCTAGATGTGGATATCTGGTTTCAGCATCTAGTAAAGTTTTGCTTACATAATAAAAATGATATTTTTTACCTTTATCTTCTCTTACCAATACTGCACTTACATTAATTTCTGAGACAACTAAGTAGATGTACAATCTTTCCCCTTTTTTTGGCTTTGATAGCAGCGGAGGTTTTGATAGATAAGCCTTCAGATTCTTGAGGGCCTGTTGACATTCTTCAGTCAATTCGAACTGATTCTGCTTTTTGTGGACTGAAAAGAATTTAAAACTTTTTTCGGAAGACCTGGAAATAAATCTTCCCAAAGCTGCTATTCTCCCCATTAGTCTTTGAACTTATTTTTTATTTGTTAGTATATCAGGTATTTCTTCTATAGCTTTAATTTGAGCGGGATTTACCTCTATTCCTCTGTTTGATACAAGGAAACCCAAAAAATTACCTGATTGTACACCGAAAGCGCATTTTTCTGGATTCAACTTCATATTATACCTGCGTAAAATGTCAAAAGTAATAGAAAGGTGTTGGAAATGGTCTTCCGCCCGTGTTGATTTTACTAGCATATCATCAATGTAAACTTCCATCATTTTCCCCAGATGTTCCTGGAACATCTTAGTCACTAGCCTTTGATAGTTGGCTCTAGCGTTTTTTATAATGAAGGAGGTTTTTTCCTCGTCTGAGGGATCCATTTTAATCTGATTATAACCAGATTATGCATCTAGAAAGCTTAATAATTCATGACCTGCGGTAGCATCAATCATTTGATCTATATGTGGTAATGGGAATGAATCTTTGGGGCATGCTTTATTTAAATCAGTATAATCTACGCATACCCTCCATTTGCCATTCTTTTTCGGTACCACCACAGTGTTAGCTAACCAGTTAGGGTACGTTACCTCTCGTATCGAACCAATTTTCAAGAGTTTTTGTACCTCTTCGTCAATCACTTGGTTCTTGAATGGTCCTTGCTTTCCTTTTTTCTGCTTAACAGGTACGAAGGATGGATCTTCATTTAGTTTATGAGTCATCACTTCTGGTGGAATACCTGTCATATCTGAGTGGGACCACGCAAAGCAATCTGCGTTAGCCTTTAAATAGTCAATTAACGTACATTTGCGACCGGGGCTCAGCCTCGTGCCTACATACACCTTATGTTCATGTTTTTGTTCAAACAATGGAACAACTTCGAGCTCTTCCGTAGTTGTTTTGATGTGTTCGTCTTCTTCCGGTTCATGAATGACGTCTGGTCTGGAGTATACATCTATGTGGTCCAACGCATCTTCCGTGGTGACTGGATTCACCTTCTCGTGGGTATCTCATCTCGTACCTGTTTGAACATTTACTTATGTCGTACCTGTTTGGTTAGTAATTTTTTCCGTACCTGTTTGGCCGGTGACATCTGTTTGAAAGATTTCTCTATTTTTCGGTTCTTCCGTCTATTTTTTGTTATAAAGTGCCACGAAATTTATATTTTTGGAGGTGTGTTGATCACCTCTAATTTGTCTGATTCCCCATTCTACGGGGAATTTAATTACCTGGTGTAAGGTGGATGGTACTGCTTTTATGTCGTGGATCCAAGGCCTTCCCATAATCACATTATAAGCCATGTCAGTATCAATGACTTGGAATTTGGTATTCTTAGTTATTCCCTCGGCGTAAGTGCTAAGCTCGATCTCTCCTTTGGTTATCACCGTAGAGTTATCAAACCCTGATATGGCTCCTGCCTTTGGGATCACCTGATTTCCCATGAGCATTTCTTCCACGACTCTTAACAAGATGATATTGACTGAACTACCTGGATCAATCAACACTCTTTTAACGTTAGTGTCATGAATGAGTAAGGATATTACCAAAGCATCATTATGGGGAAGCATTAGTCCGCCAAAATCTGCATCGTCAAAGGTTATGTCATCTTCATCTGGATTTTCTCGAATCCGCTTTTCGTGGGTAATTGTGACCTTCGAGGCTAATTTGAAAAATATTCTGTTCACTTCCTCTCCTCCATGTATCACGTTGACGATTCTTTTTGGAGAAGGAGGCTTTGGGGGATCCTGCATGTTCTTCATATATGCTTGTTTACCTTTATCACTAAAAAATTCTGTTAAATAGCCTTGTTTCAATAAGTGTTCTATTTCACCTTGTAAAAATCTACAATCTGCAGTCCTGTGTCCATGATCATTATGGAACTCACACCAGAAATCTGGGTTTCTTTTATTTGGGTTTGACCGCATTTCTTTGGGCCATTTAACCTTATCTCCCATATTTCTTAGTATTGAAACAAGTTTAGGAGTACTTACATTAAAGGTACGATCCCCATTGCGTGCATTACCTCTAGGTCGTTCATCCCGATCCTTTCTGGATCTGGATGAGGATGAGCCCACATCTCTGCTTGGTGGTCTATAATCCGACCTAGTGTTTTCGAACCTGGGACGAGTTTCGCGCCCCGATGGTCCTAAGTAAGGATCGTACATGTTTTTACCTGATCTCCTATCTGATTCAGAACGTTTGGATCTGGAATGATCTTCATCTCTCAAACGAGCAATGATATAATCTTCTATTCAAAGTTTAGTATTGTACCTGTTATATACATCATTCCACGTTGTAGCTAGGAATTCTCTTAGACTTTTTTTGAGTCTCCTCGTGGCTTCCGAGCTTTTGTCATTTAGATTACTTGCGAATGCCATGGCTGCCCAGTTATCAGGCACCCTAGGTAATTGCATTATTTCTCGTTGGAACCTGTCTACAAATTCACGGAGTAGTTCCTTGTCTCCTTGCTTTATTTTAAATATGTCCTCCATTCTTTTCTCGACTTTTTGTACTCCAGAGTGTGCTTTTACGAAATAATCTGCAAGCTCAGCAAAAGAATCGATAGAATTTTCAGGGAGAAGAGAATACAAGGTTAGGGCTCCTTTGGTAAGTGTTTCTCCGATTTTTTTTGACAAGGACTGACTTAATCTCCTGTTTTGTCAAGTCGTTTCCCTTTACTCGAGTAGTAAAAGCGGTCACATGATCGCGTGGGTCAGTTGTTCCATCATACTTAGGAACGTCAGGACTTTTAAACTTTTTGGGTATAGGCAAGGGTGTTGCGCTTGGTTTCCAAGGTTGTTGATAGTATCTATCAACATCAATGCCCTTGACAACATGTGGAACTCCAGGAATTTGCTCGATTCGATCGTTTTGTTCCTTCATTTTTTTATGCATGGTTAGCAATAAATTTTGTAATTCAGAGTTATTAGTCATACCTGGTCTCGCTTCGAGAGATTCGTTAGGAGTGTCACCCCATGCAGAGTTTCCCAACCCAGACTGAGGATTTTCCATGGTGATAGTATTATTTGGAGGTGGTGTCAGCAATGCAGGTGGTGCCGCCGGTAGTCCCCTTGCAAATTCTTGCAAAGCTTGTCCCACGTACTCTGCAATCATTTGCTTTATTCGATCTTGTTCTACCGTTTGCTCATTGTTATTGCGGTTGTTATCAGATCTTTTTGGGATGGTTCCCTTGAACCACGTGGGGTTCCTTGAGGTGATGGAACTGGGGTTCCATTCCTCTGTTGGTTGTTGTCGTTGGAATTCGACATAGTTTAGAGGATATCAATTGAAAAGCAAACTAAGATTATCAGTTTCCCGGTAACGGAACCAAATTGTTTAATCAAAGAATTATATCCTTTGACCAAAGCTATTTTACGATGAACGCGGGTTATTGATAATCAAGGAAATATTATTAAATAAAGAAGAATAAGTAAAATGCAATAGTATGATGCTCAGAAAGTAAATGTATTATATTCGAAGTTCAGATGATCTTTACAAGTTATATTCTCCTCCTTTATATATGGGGTTTCTTAATATAACGTTTGATTCTTGCAATGATCTTCCATTAATGACTAATTATTACATTAATGGGGTGTTACAAAGGATAACCGTAACTATTGTATGAAGGTTACATAACGTATGAGTCATTAATTGAGGATCCCTGAATCTGCTCGTAGCTCTGTCTGGATTCATCTGACCGTGTCTCTTTCCTTTCTCAATCAGGTTGAGTTTTCCGTGGCTGATTACCTCGTAAGTTTATTGACCCACGACTCTTTGTTCTTACCTCTTTATAGAATCATATCCAGCTGCCTCGTTTTTCTTGGTCCACGTAGCCGGCTGAGTTGTCATGAATCACCTTACATGTGAAACTCTTTTTTACCAATACAATCCCCTTTCTCGGGATATAAAACCAGTGCGAGATGCCAATGTTACCTCCTCTCCTCGAGGAAGGCGGGAGGGGCGAAATACCACACCGGGTCGAAGTTAAAAGGAGATGAGCAGCAGTATAGGTACTTCGTGCGGAGAAATAGTATATGTACTTCACGCACGAAAAGCCACTCGAGCCCTTCCCCTGTTTCCTCAGGCCGACAGCAGCAACAACAATAATAACAACAACAACAACAACAACAATGGCCTAGTGTAACCCCAAATGGTAGGGGAGGGCCTCAAGAAAGGGATCATGACCATGCTCAAACGGTCGTCACCAAACAACCACGAGGGCATAGGCTTGCACTACGAGAATGGGAAATAGAGAAGGGTGGAGAAGATTGAAGTTTGTTAGGGACAGGAAGGATGGAGTTTAAAGAAAGGGAATCCCTATTTATAAAAGGCCGGTAGCTTCATTAAACAAGGCGATCAACGCCTATGGGGAAATCAACTGACATCGTCATCATTACTCTTCCTCTGAGGAAGTGAAGAGGCAGAGCAATCAATGCCCTAGAGAGATAGTTCGGCGAGACGTTTCAATTCACATGACAGGCTCACATCACGAGCATAACGTCGTCATGAAGGGACCAGGAAGTACCCACGTCGAAGTCGTTTCTTATCATTTTATTATAAGAAACGCAGAGACTATTTGTACACGGCTAAAATCGAGGAGGCCGATTTTATGCTCGTTGTGACATCCGGTGTCACATTTGCGAAGGATCCTCGATGCGGTTTCGGAATTGACCTCGGGCCTACATCACGGTCGCCCTCGAGGTATTATGGACTTCGGGCTGACAGGTTGGGGCGGCACAAAGATCGAGACGAACGGCTCTGCAATAAAGCACATCCCCATGATCAGGCAATATGGGGTCATATCAGTCGTAGGTACTTGTAATAAATGCTAAATGTACTATGTTGGCTCTCTTCCTCCTATAAAAAGGGGGACCCTTATTGATAATTGGACACATTAGACAACAAAACACAACACATTGAATATAAGAACACTCTCTGCTTTTAGTATCAAACTCTCCATGTTTCTCTATTAGCTTATTTATTTGCATTTATTGCATATTTTACTTGTTCTTCATTTATTGCCTATCATTGATCATAGATCGCATATCTCAAGGCTTGCAAGCGCGTTATACCTTCATCGACCATCCGACTCAGGCCCGAGCCTCGGTCTCAGGAACCCCCGAGGTCGACGTCGAGCCTCCGACTTGAGGCACTCTGGTTTGTTTTCCCTTAGCTTCTGATCGTTTTTCTCACCGTTTCGTGCAAACACACCTAGCTATAATCACTCAATAATCGGTATTAAGATAAATCACGTATTTTTAGAATCACATAATCAAATATAATTGTAGTTATTATTTCACGATAAACAGTAATTATTTTGCTTAAGGCAAATAAATATTTAGTATACGTTGTATTAATATGTAAGTATATATTCAACTAAAACATTATAATCATTGCTGACATTATATAACTAGTTTTAGTGTACGTGATTTTCACGTGTATAGCGTGTTAAATATGTTAGTTAATATTGTATTATAAATATATAAAAAATTATTATATGAGATACAATTATGTAGTATTGCATCTCATCTAATACCTCTTTATAAAAAATATTCTTGATGTATGTTCAATTATGTCGCTTTGACCGCTTTGCCATGATTAAATATTTTGTTGTCGATATTAATATTCTTCCTAAAAGTAAAATATATAATTATTTATGTGAGAAACTATGCTGCAACAAATACCGTTCAATTTGTGAGATTGACACTGTAATTTATATCATTACAATGCAAATCACAAACATATTCGAAATTGTATTTGAACAAATTAATGTTTTCTTAAAACAAAATTAGAGTCATATTCGTTTCTTTATAATTTGCTTCCTTTGGAGATGTTCTTGATCATGAATCCGTAGAAACCATCAAATAGGAACTTCATGGAGGGGGAAAAACCCTAGGGAAAAGCACAAAATAACAAACCTAGTTTAAAAAATAAATTGTTTATAAGAATTAAATTTTAATGGATTTTAAAGTCTTAAATATTAAGATTTCCTACATATTCTAAATAAGAAGGACGTAATAACAAAAATTGTAGTTGATTTCAAAGTCTTAAATATTAAAAAAATAATTAAATTATAATTTATTCAATGTAAAATCTATTTTTAAAAAGTATAAAGACGAATGACATTACGCTACAGACCTTTGCGCTTTAAATATAATACTAATTTTAGGATACGTGTGTTGCGTGTGTACTCTATTTCTATGAGAATAAAGTATAAAAATATCGCAAATACTATTAAACTATGTAATTGATAGAATAAAAATTTTAAATTACAAACTCTTGAAAATAATTAATATTGATCCTATTTGGCCAATTTAATAGAGGAAAAAATTTTTGTCATGCAAAAGTTTTCTAATGCTTTATCATAACTTTAATGTACGAGTAACATTTGCTTTAGTAGCTTAAAGTTGAATACTTGTACATAAATATTATGCAACAATACTATGTATTCTTCATTGTTTTAGATACATGAATTACATTTGCTCAACTACCTAACATGAACTTCATCGTATTCTTATTGGAACTCAAATTGAATATATAAAAACTAAAAAGACAATTTATATATTAAGTTTAGTTACCATACAAAATATTTAATTGGATGGTAATATCTAAATCCAACTAAATTTATTTCTAGAAAGAAGTAAAATAATAGTCATAAAAAGATTAAGATAGAAATTAATGCTTATCTTATTATCATTATTTTATTATAAATATTCAATAATTTTTAATTGATAAAGTTTTTTCTTAGAGCCTTGGAATTAATAAAAAATAAATAATAAAAATATATCCTAATTGTACAGATCAATTTTTATTTTCCAATGAAGGCTTTACGCATTCGAATTTGGATATGACTCAAAGTTTGATATCTTTTGCTCCAATGCAAATTCAATGTTATTACTGGTTTTTGATGAACTATTCATATATTTTAGCTGAAAAAAATTATTTTTTAATTAACTAAAAGGAGAAAAAGTTTCAAAATATTTAAAGTGCTAATCATGAATTATAATCCTAAATGTTATTTCATTTATATTTTTCAGGCATTAGCATTTAGAAATATCCAATTCAGTTTTTTTTTTCTTTTTAAAATTTTCTGTAACGATCTGATCGGTCGTTTTGAGCTCTAGCTCGTCGTGTGGCAGTTTGGGGCCATGAGCATCTTCATTTCAGGTATCATGACTCGTAGGCATGGTCGAAGTTGAATTTCGGGAAGTTCGGTCAATTTGGAAAGAAAATTATCATTTCGAAAGCCTTAAGTTAGAAGAATTGACTAAGATTGAATTTTTGAGTAAACGACCCCAGAATCAGGATTTGAAGGTTCCAGCAGGTTCGTATGATGATTTCAGATGTGGACGTATGTTCGGATCGAGTATTTGGATAACCCGAGAGCGTTTCGGCGTATATTGTAGAAGTCACCATTTTAGAAGAATTTCATAAGTCAGGGTTAAAGTGCATTTCAGTGATATTGATGTCCGTTTGGGATTTCAAGTTTGGGAATAGCTCTTTATGGTGATTCTAGTAATGGGAGCGCGAACGGAAGTAAATTCGGAGGTCCGTAGGTCATTTTGAAGTCATTTGCCTAAAGATAGAAATTTGAAGGTTTTTGAGAAATCCGACCGGAAGTAAAATTTTTGACATCGGAGTCAGAATGTGATTCTGAAAGTTGGAGCAGGTCCGTAATGTTGAATGTGAATTGTGTGCAAAATTTGGGGTCAATGAGACATAATTTGATAGGTTTCGGCATCAGATGTAGAAGTTTGAAATTTCAAAGTTCATAAAGCTTGAATTGGAGAGCGATTCGTTGTTTCGGCGTTGTTTGATGTGATTTGAGGCCTCTAGCGGGTCCTTAGGATTTTATGAGACTAAGTCGTGTGATTTGGACGGGGTCCCGGGGGCCTCGGGTGTATTTCGAGATAATTTCGGACCATTTTTCCCTGTTTTGCTGCTACTGTTTTCTTGTCTATCTGGTGTGCATCGCGATCGCGGTCGTTGGTACGCGATCGCGAAGAGGAAAATCTGGGGGTTGCTGGTTTGGCTTACGCGAACACAGGGAAGAGAGTGGGAATGCGGAGGCTTGGGCTGAGACTACTACGCGAACACGGGGCTTGGTATGCGAACGCGTATATGGAATTTGGGAGTTGAGCCAAGGGCCGTTTTGGCCTATGTGAACGCGAACGCGGAGGGTCTGGGCAGTTGACCTTCCCGAACGCGTTCTGGGTGTCGCGAACGCGGAGAAGAGAAATGAGGCTGGAGCATATTGTGCTTCGCGAACGCGATGGTCTTGTCGTGTTCGCGAATAAAGGCAGTGATGGGCAGTGATTATTATAAACCGAGATTTTGGCCATTTCTTTTCATTTCTCTCTTGGTTGGGCGATTTGTGGAGAGATTCAAGTGGGAATTTTCGTCATCTATGTCAAGGTAAGTTGTTTCTACTCCTTTCAAGTTAAATACAAGATTTAGTATATATATTTGGTCATGAAAATTGGTATAAATTTGGAGATTTTTAAGAAAAGACCTAGAATTTGTAATTTGGAATTTTGACCACGAATTGAGCATGAAGTTGAGAGTAAATTATGTATTTGAGTTAGTAATGTCATGGGTAATCTTTATCTTCGAAAAATTAAGGAATCCAGGCACGTGGGCCCGAGAGCAAATTTGTCAAATTTCCGACCGAAGTTAGGAATTTATATGAACTGAATGGTTATGCGTATTAGAGTATATTTTTATTGGTTTGCCCGTTATTTGGATAGTTTTGGGGCGTTGTGCATCAATTTGAGTTGTCGGAAGGGCTTGGAGGCCAGTTATGAATCTTCGAAGCGAGATAAGTCTCCTTTCTAACCTTGTGAGAGGGAATTGTCTCCATAAGTGAACTAATTAAATATGTTCTACTATTTGTGGGGGCTACGTACGCACGAGGTGATGGGAGTCCGTGTGTAACTACTATTATGCTTGTGTTTGGGTAGTGTAGGACCCACTAGCATGCTTTACTTGTTGTACTTGTAATTTTGCCAATGATATTAGACTGTTAATATTACCGAAGTAGTAATTGAATACCTAAGAAGGTTAAAGTTTATTTTTCTTAATCATCTAGAAAGAGAATTGATTTTTCCTTGGATAATTGTTTTCCTGATTAAGTATGCTTTATTTACCGTACTAGTAGCCTTACCGATAAATTTATAATATTTAAAACCTTATCTAACTTGGCAAATGAATTTCCAGAAAAGATATAAATACTATCTTCGTGCCCATTAAAAGAGAATTTTATCAATTCCTTGAGTAACTGCCTTCCTGATAAAAATGTGAATTTATTGTGAGAATATATGTATCTATGAGTACCTGAGTCGCATGTATGATTCGCGAGCAGGGTAACTCTATTATTTATATTTGATCGCGTCACATGATCGATTCACGAGCGGGGCAATAGATGCATTTATGGTTCGAGCCGTTCGACCCTTCGGCAATGCACAATTTAAATTCATCGTTGGTTTGAGCCGTTCGACCCTCAACATACTTGCTGTTACGCGGAGCCTTCCTGAGATTCTTTCTAAGGGGGACATAAGGCTAAGAAACCGATGTCAGGGTGGTTGTTGTCCGCCGAGTAAGGTCCCCTCCACTCGCTAGACGAGCTTGTCAGTGTCGTGCGGGAAAACCAATGCCAAAAATTGAGAGAACAGTAATGAGAATTGAATAAAAGATTGATTGCATTAATGAAAGCTATTACAAAAAGAAGGCAACGCGGTGTCAAGGGGTAGAGACACCAGTACAGAGAATTGCTTGCTAGAAAGTTTTGAATGCTTGATATCCCCTAATAATGCTTAAAAAAATAAACCAAAGTTACATGAGTAGACCAAACTACGCTAGAGAAACATAATGAAAGTACATGGAATAAAACTACTCTATATTTACAGGGAAAAGGACTTAGTTTTTTACAAAGGTAGAAACAGGCCCGTTGGCAGCAACTTTGTCTCAGGCATCACGATCTACGCGCGCGGCATTGTCTGTGCGCGCGGCGTTGTTGGCAGCTGCTTGCGGCTGGGCACTAGCGAGGGAAATCGGTGGGGGCGACAGAGGCACATGCGCGCTTGTCACTTGGCGCGGCCAAGACCATGGGGCCATCCGTGGCGCTAGGCGTTGGGAGGCTTGCTAGGAAGCCACGGGGCGCGTCCAAGAGGTCATGGAGCATGGCTGGAAAGCCGCCCATGACATTCTCCCCCACCTGAGTTGGCGACGTCCTCGACGCCTTACTTTCCAAATAATATTCAATCAGGATCTTGTAGGCTTTGAGGTTTGTTCCCCTCTCCCAAGTGTTCTCCTCGGCATCACACCCTTGCCATTTTACTAAAAACTCTTGGTGATTCTTCCTGGAGGCATGAATTACCCGGTCATTAAGAATAGCTTCATCCCGCCTTTTCCCGGTTGAACTGGGGCCTCGAGTATTGGGTATTGTGAGTTGGCTCCGTGAAGGATCCTCCGTGTCTTCCCGAAAAGCTTTCAATAGACTGGCATGGAAGACGGGATGGATTTTCCACCAAGCTGGGGTATCCACCCGGTATGCAACTTTCCCAATGCGCCTTTCAATGGACAAAGGTCCAATACATTTTTGCAACAGGCGAGGGTCATGGACCCCTGAAAATAAGTATCGCTTTGGGATTTTGACCATCACTTTGTCTCCTACTTGGTATTCAACGAAGCGACGATTCTGATCAGCATGCCTCTTCATTCGCTTTTGGGCTTTAACCAGATAGCTCCGCACTATCTCCACTATCTCCATATTCCGTTGCTCCGCACCGGGCAACAGTCGCTATCTCCATGTTTGGTGCGTTCACGGTGTGTGGGAGTAGCGACTGTTGCCCGGTAACAATTTCAAAAGCGCTTTTGTTTGTACTGGAGCTCTTTTGTGAATTGAAACACAGTTGGGAGACATCCATAAGCTTTACCCAATTCTTCTGCGATCCGGTAACAAAATGGCGGAGATATTCCTCCAACATACCATTGAACCGCTCCGTCTGGCCATCGGATTGTGGATGAAAACTTGAGCTGTGACTCAATTTTGACCCGAGGCACTTAAATATTTGGGTCCAAAAGTTGCTAGTGAAGCGTGAATCGCGATCACTAACAATGTCTTTGGGCAAGCCCCAATATTTGACGACATGAGAGAAGAAGAGTCGAGTTGTATCTTCTGCTGATATATATTGAGGTGTTGCAATGAAGGTGGCATACTTTGAAAACTGATCCACCACAACCAAGAGAGTTGTGAGATATCCAACCTTGAGCAATCCGGTGATGAAATCCAGAGACACGCTTTCCCAATGTCTCTTTGGAACAGCTAGAGGTTCCAGGAGTCCCTCTTGTGTCAAGAGGTCAATCTTGTCCTTCTGGCATACTAGACAAGTCCTCACATACTGCGCGGCGGCGTCGGCCATTTGCCATGGTGCGTTCTTCGCCGGGATGGCCGGCCCATAGAGTGTCATGACATTACACCAAGAGAGTTCTTCCCATATCTCCTCCCTTTGGAACATAAAGTCGGTTCCCTTTTACCTTCAGGAAGCCATCCTCCATATAGAACTGGCGAGTCTTGCCCTGTCCTACTAGATCAACCAAATACTGTGCAGCAGGATCCTTGATGAGTAGATCCTGTATCTGGTCTTTAATGGTGGTGGCTACTTCGCTCCCCCTTAGGGTGGCGAGTAGGCACACTGATGCTAGGTCCGCTCTGCGACTGAGCGCATCAGCCACATGATTAGACTTCCCACTTCGGTACTCCAGGTTGAAGTTAAATTCCGTTAGGAGTTCTTGCCATCGGGCCTGTTGTCCATTCAACTTCGGTTGGGTCATGAAATGACTAACAACTGTGTTGTCTGTCTTGACCACGAACGGTGATCCTTCCGAGTCTCCATTAGGTAGTCCCCAAGGCATTCCACTGCTTGGATTGCCTTGGGAAGGGTATCTACCCTTTGTCTTTGCAGCTCCATGGGGGCATAAGGTTTCAAACCTTCCAGGAATGTGAAGAGCTTGTCCTTGTCCCCCATGTCGCGAATGATCAGCATGAGTGCAGAGAATTCTCGCACGTAGTCCCGCATTGATTTGGTCTGGCGGAGCTCCCGTAGTTTCCTCCTTGCATTGTACTCAACATTATCGGGAAAGAACTATAGGCGTATGGCTGCCTTCAGTTCTATCCATGTCTCCAGAGAATCTTCACCGACCCTGATGGCTTCGTACTTCACTCGCCACTAGAGCTTAGCATCACCCTGAAGATACATGGCAGCAGTTGCTACCTTCTTGGCTTCTTTTAGGCCTCCCACGGCATCGAAATACTGCTCGATGTCGAAGATGAAATTTTCAACTTCTTTAGCATTCCTAGTCCCACTGTATGGCTTTGGATCAGGAATTTTTAGCTTTTGTGCCAAGGGGGCGGGGTTCATAGTGCCCCCGATTTGATTTTCACCGCCTCGAAGCAAGCCTTGTAGAGCAGCATTGACAACGTTGAGCTGGCCTGTCAAGTTGTCGATAGTTTGCTGCATGACAGTCATACTGTCTGTCTCTTGTGCCCTGTGGGCTAAATTCTCGGCGCGCTCCTATTGGAGGCCCTTGAATTTATCAAAAATTTCGGTTGCCTCAGTAGCTACCGTTTGGCGGTCTCTTTCAAATTCGCGACTCATGTTTCCTATGTCAACTTCGGCCTGGGCCATTCTGCTGTCCAGGTCGTCCAACCTTTGCAGTAGGTTGGTTTTCAGTTCCGGCACTGTATCCACAATGGGTCGTAGTACGTCAACCGTCTCCTCAAGGGATGCAATGTGGTCCCTATGATTCACCATGGTCAGAAATAGTGGTAATGCTAATGCGTTCCCTTGTCCGATGTCGAGCCTAGGCTCTGATACCAACTGTTATGTGGCGCCTTCCTGAGATTCTTTGGAAGTGCGACGTAAGGCTAAGAAACCTATGTCAGGGTGGTTGCTGTCCGCCGAGTGAGGTCCCTTCCACACGCTAGACGAGATTGTCAATGCCGTGCGGGAAAACCAATGCCAACAATTGAGAGAACAGTAATGAGAATTGAATAAAACCTTGATTGCATTAATGAAAGCTATTACAAAAAGAAGGCAACGCGATGTCGAGGGATAGAGACACCAGTATGGAGAATTGCTTGCTAGAAAGTTTTGAATGTTTGATAACTCCTAATAATGCTTAAAAATAAATAAACCAAAGTTACACGAGTAGACCAAACTACGCTAGAGAAACATAATGAAAGTACATGGAATAAAACTACTCTATATTTACAGGAAAAAAGACTTAGTTTTCTACAAAGGTAGAAACAAGTCTGTTGGCAGCAACTTTGTCTCAAGCATCACGATCTGCGCGTGCGGCGCTGGTGGCAGCTGCTTGCGGCTAGGCGCTAGCGAGGGAAATCGGTGGGGCGACAGAGGCACATGCGCGCTTATCACTTGGCGCGGCCAAGACCACGGGGGCGTCCGTGGCGCTAGGCGTTGGGAGGCTTGCTAGGACGCCACGTGGCGCGTCCAAGGGGTCATGGGGCATGGCTGGAAAGCCGCCCATGACATTGCGCATGATATTTGTTGAGTATTTTCTGTGATTTTTAACTGTTTTTGGCGTTGAATTATAAGTTGTCAACTGAAATGACGAAGACTAAAGAAAATTGTAAATGTGAAAAAAATTGTTATTTCCTATCTCTATCTGTTAATTTCCTATGATATCCATGCTTAATGTTATCCATGATTATATTGAATTGACCTCTAGCAAGTGTTAACTTCGACCTCTCGTCACTACCTCTTCGAGGTTAGGCGGGATACTTACTGAGTACACGCTGTTTTCATACCCATGCTACACTTGATGTACATTTTATTGCACAGGTACATATATATCTACTGGCCCCGCTTGACGCAGTAATGTGGCTGACCTGGAGACTTAGGAGAGTTGCTTTCTCTCGAGACGACCCGCACCCGACAGAGTCTTCCTCATATGTATAGTACTGTATTTTTATTTCTTTGTCCAAATTTGTATTCCGGACAAATATTGTATTACATGTATACTTCCTAGAAATTGCTCATGGGCTTGTGACACCGGGCTTTGGGATGGGTTTGGGTTGTATTTTATTAAATGAATTGTTAAACCATCGCTACTCACTTAACGAATTCTTATTCACTTATTATGTAATGAAATGAAAGGTAACAAAAATCTCAAACGCTAAGATAGGAATTTAATTTAACTATTTTGTGTTGGCTTGCCTGACATTAGTGTCCGGCGCCATCACGACCTTAATGGATTTTGAGTCGTGACACTTTCGAAGGATAAGGGAGGTTTAGCTTTGTTTAGATGGTAACATAAGTGTAGTTTTGATTTAGTTAACTATTACATGTCGGTTGAAGTCTAAATTTAAGGACCTTTATATATTTCAAATAAGGAAAAATATAATAAGTAAAATTTTATTTGGTTTCAAAGTCCTAAAAGATAGGAAAATAATTAAATGACTATTTTATCTAATGTGAAATCAATTTTAAAAGGTATAAAAAACAAACGACATTTCGCTAAAGAGCTTTATGCTTTTAATATAGTATAACCATTTAAGCACCATCTTATCCATTTTTTAAGAAAAGGAACGAGTTACACACATTTGTTACTGTACATTTTCTCACAGTGTCAAAGACATGGAAAGAGATAACAATCAAGGTAAAAGACCAAACAATTTTAAATGGAGAAAATGGTAAAAAATATCCCCTGCTACGGGACAAGGATCAAGTTTACCTTTCCTTGTACTTTTTGTTTAAAAATAATTCTGCGATTATATTGTCCATTGTGAACGTCTAGTCCCAAGTGGAACTGACATTTTGACCATGTGACGCGGCACCCCCATGAGACACGTGGCATGTCAGTATGGAAATTCCAACAAACTATCAGATTCTATGCCTTAACGTTACCAATCTAAAGAAGAAATCATAGACATAAGTTGTTCCCTGCAATAATTTTATGCGAAGACAAGACGTTTAGTTGGTTGACACTGGTACAAACATCTAATGAATCTAGCTAGGGGATTATAATTTAGCATCAAAGGAAGAAAGAACCGTATCTTGGAGCAACACTAAAATTGTGTCCGTATAATTTATAGGTCACGAGTTCGAATCGTATATAAAAACAGATACTAACATTTACATAAGGGTGAACTGTCAATATCACATATAAGAAAATGGCCCTTTTCCGAACCCTACTTAATACAAAATTTGTGCACATGTTACTTTTTTTATTAAAGGAAGAAGGCGGTGGTATTTCCACCAAAGGGAAAGTTAAAAGTGATTGCCGAAAACACACATGTCAAATTATAAACATAAAAACTTATCTTTTTTATTTTCATCTGAAAACTTAACTCCTTAGTATAAATGCAATTCAACCTATAAGTAAAGTTCTTAATTTATAATGTGAAAGAAGGTAGACACCTAGCCATATATTCTCTACATTTCACTAAATTAAACTTCGTTTGACGTCTGATTTTAAGAAAATTATGTTTTAAAAAAACTGTTATATTGAGGTTAGCAGCTTATACGTGTGTTTACTAATAATTCATAGTATTAGTTTGGATTTTGAGAGAAGAAACTATATCATGTTTAAAAAAGAAGATAAGTGAGTTGGTCCCAAATTAAAAATCATAAAGAAATTTTGAACGTCCCCTCCGTGCAAATAAGTTGTTACAATGTATACGGTTGAAATTGGGGCCACCCGATTTCACTATTTAATCGAGGTCGGAATGTTGATGAGACATCGAGTTCGAGAATCGAAGTGTCTTTCGAGATCGAGGTTGATAACAATCGAAGCCGAGAAAGACAGACACCGAGTGATATCGGAGATGGCATAACAACGGAAGAACGAGATATTCGTGACTGGTCGACGACCACGACGTAAATCTCGGAACGGATCAAATCAGAAGCGGTTAATTAGCTAATTATGTGATTTTCTTCCGTAATTAGAGTTATACCATAAGTAGAATTCCTCTACAATATAAAGTCATCATTATTCACAGAGATTAAAGAAATACAATTCTTTCTTTCTCGCTTACATTATTGTTCATCAGTTTACTGTATTTTCATACTGTTCTTGCACTTATCAGTTCGAGAGTACTTCAACTCGAGGGCTGAAGTCTTGTATGAACAAATGGTTTGCTTTACTTATAATTCAATTCTGTCATTTATCTTCAGATTTATCAATTAGTGATGAGTAAAATCACATATCCTTAAAACCACAATATAAGTTTAATTGTTATCCAAATTTTAGGGTAAACAGTTTGGCGCCCACCGTGGGGCTAAGGATAATAGTGATTGTTCAATACTGATTCGATAACACACATTATTTTACGCTTGTTCTTGTAAGTGTTTTTGTTTTCAGGATAAAACATGTCAAACTCACAAACAACACCCACACATGGTGACAACGACCTCAGATTTCACGGGGAAAACGACAATATAGCCGCCCCAGGGATCGATGTGCCCCAGGCTGATCTCGAAGGATCACCTATTGCCAATCCAGTCGACGTCAGTTCACATATCGCCTTAAATGCAAATTTGGGTGCTGATACGAAGGAAGCGTACGCAGAGAAGACCGATCTGGTGGTCGAGGTACGCAGGGTGGGGGGATGGAGGATCCAGCCTCCAAGTAACATTCGAGATGTTACATGCTCAACAAGCCGCTATTGTGCAGTTACAAAACGCCGAGTGGGGTCGAACCGGAAGTCGCCCGCCGAACTGAACCAGTGCTAGAAAGGTCAAACGCCAATGAATCGGGGACTGAATCCATCGTTATGAAAAATCTCGAGGAGCTCATCAAACGGATTCAATCGGGAGAAAAGAAAATTGAGATAAATGATAAGAAAGTAGAGACGTACAACTCCCGGGTTGACAAATACCGGGGGCACCGCCGATTTTAAAAAGAATGGACTCAAACAAGTTTGTGCAGAAACCGTTCCCCAAGTGCGGCTCTGAAGCTCATTTCGAAGAACTTTTGTATGCCGTAAATCCCTAAGTACAATGGGACCACCCATCCCAATGAGCTTGTCACCTCATATACATGTGCCATAAGAGGAAATGATTTGGAAGATGATGAGATCGAATTTGTTCTACTGATTTTTTTTTGAGAAACCCTATCGAAGGGAGCAATGGTACCACAATCTACCACCGAATTCCATCGACTCATTTGCCATGGTTGGAGATTGCCGGGGCAATAAAGGTTGCGACGAGGAAATCTGACCTTTTCAAAGTGAAACAAAAGGATAACGAAATGCTGAGGGAGTTTGTATCTCGATTCCAAATGGAATGCATGGAATTACCACCGTCACAAACGATTAGGTTGTTCAAGCCTTTACATAGGGGTTTAACGAACGGAGTTCGGTGGCATCACGTCAAATGAAGCAGAATCTAATTGAATATCCTGCGGTAACCTGGGCAGATGTACATAATCGATACTAGTCGAAGATCAGGGTCGAGGATGACCAATTGGGAACCCCTTCCGGTTCCGTATATCCAAACAGGACCGTAGGCAGAAATCAGAGGGATATCGACAAGGAACCTCAGTCGAAAAGATACCGATATCATCCGTACAACGTAGATCGCAGAAACATCGGCCCAGGACGCAATCTCATCCGAAATGATCGAAGGGGCGATCGAGGACAGAGTTCTCGAGGACTCATGAGCAAAATTTGTTTCGATAAACATGTCGATCCCATAGAGGCAACACGTTTACCGGAGTACAACTTCAACATCGACGCATCAGGTATTGTGTTTTCCATTGGGAGATCAAAGATACTAGATAGCCCAGGCCCCTTCAAACCGATCCTTCCTAGAGAAACCCCCATCAAATATGCAAGTACCACGGTACACATGGACACAGAACCGAAGACTGCAGGAAATTGAGGGAGGAGGTAGCCCGTCTATTCAACGAGGGCCACCTTCGAGAGTTCTTAATCGATCGAGCCAAAAATCATTACAGAGAAAGAGACGCCAACATGAAAAATAAGCGGGAAGAGCCACAACATGTGATCCATATGATCGTCGGTGGGGCTGATATTCCACAAGGTCCCGTGTTCAAACGTACTAAGGTATCAATTACTTGGGAAAAATGGATCCGAGATTATGTTCCAGAAGGCACCGTATCATTCAACGATGAGGAAGAAGAAGGAATCTCTCAACCCCACAACGACGCTATGGTAATTTATATCTTTATGAATAAAATTCAAGTTAAGCATGTTTTAATTGATCCAGGGAGCTCGACAAACATTATCTGATCGAGGGTCGTGGAACAACTCGACTTACAAGATCAAATCGTACCTGCAGCTCGGGTACTGAATGGTTTCAACATGGAACGCGAAGCAACTAAAGGTGAAATCATTTTACCGGTAAACGTGGATGGGACTATTCAAGAAACCAAGTTCCATGTAATCGAGGGCGACATGAGATACAACGCCCTGCTCGGAAGACCCTGGATTCACAATATGAGGGCAGACCTTTTGACTCTTCACCCTATGCTGAAGTTCCCAACGCCGTATGGAGTGAAAACGGTATATGGGGAACAACACGCTGCAAAAGAAATGTTCGTGGTTGATGAGGTAATACCGATATCGGTGCTTTCGTCAACAAAGGTATCAGAGGACAAAGGAAAACAGGAGGCTAAATAGAAACCACAACCACCAGCCTCGATTCAGTCGGAAAAGCAAGGAACAGAAGAGGACGCCGATTACTGAATCCATCGATCCTTCATTATCCGAAGATTCCTATGCCACCAAATCAACAGTCGAAGAGTTGGAACATTTTATATTGATCGAGTACCTGCCCGATCTAAAGGTATACCTAGGTACGGGGTTAACCCCCGAACTCAGGAAAAAACTTATTAAATTTCTTATCGATAATATGGATTGTTTTGCTTGTCCCACTTAGATAAGACAGGGATCCCACCGAAGATCACAACGCATCGATTGAGCCTGGACCCGAAGTTCAGATCGGTGAAACAAAAGAGAAGTACCCAGTCCGAGGTAAAACATTCATACATCAAGGATGAGGTAACCAAAATTCTCAAAATAGGGTCTTCGGGAAGTAAAATATCTCGAATGGTTAGCAAACATGGTTGTAGTCCCTAAAAAGGGGAACAAACTTAGGATGTGCGTAGATTATAAAGATTTAAACAAAGCATGTCCCAAAGACTCTTTTCCTCTGTCGAATATCGATCGCATGATCGATTCCATAGCCGTCCATGAGATCCTTAGTTTTCTCGACGCCTACTCCAGGTACAATCAAATTCAGATGAACCCGGAGGATCAGGAAAAGCCTTCATTCATTACTAAATATGGCACATATTGTTATAACGTAATGCCATTTGGACAAAAAAATGTTGGTGCTACCTACCAACTCCTAGTGAACAAAATGTTCGAAGAACAAATAGGTAACTCAATTGAGGTTTATATTGACGATATGCTAGTTAAGTCCCTGCGCTCAGAGGACCATTTAACACATTTGCAGGAAACCTTCAACATATTGAGAAAATACAACATGAAGCTCAATCCTCATAAGTGTGCTTTTGGGGTCGGTTCGGGCAAGTTAAGGTCGAAGGAAATCGAAGACATCACAGTCGTGGACAACGTTAAGGTCATACAAAGATTAACAGGACGGATAGCCGCCTTAGGCCGGTTCATCTCGAGGTCTTCAGATCGAAGCCACAGTTTCTTCTCGCTGCTAAAGAAGAAGAACAATTTTGCTTGGACCCCGAAATGCCAACATGCGTTGGAAGAATTGAAGTGGTACCTCTCAAGCCAACCATTGCTTCATACCTCGAAAGTAGACGAACGACTCTACTTATACTTAGCAGTCTCGGAAGTCGCGGTAAGTGGTGTCCTAGTTCGAGAAGAGCAAGGTATGCAATTTCGCGTTTACTATGTTAGTCGAACTTTAGGTGAGGCCGAGACCCGATAACCACACTTAGAAAAATTAGCGCTTGCTCTAATAAGCGTCTCTAGGAAACTAAAACCATATTTTCAGTGTCACCCAATTTGTGTGGTGACCACTTATCCTCTTCGTAATGTTTTTCATAAGCCCGAACTCTCGGGCCGATTGGCCAAATGGGCCGTCGAACTCGGTGGGTATGATATCGAGTATCAACCCCGAACATCCATCAAGTCTCAAATCTTAGAAGACTTCATGGCTGACTTCACGTCATCCCTCGTACCCGAGGTAAAAAAAGAACTTATGTTAAAAACGGTACATCTTCGGGGGTGTGGATCCTCTTTACAAATGGCGCTTCGAATGTAAAAGGGTCCGGGCTAGGAATTGTTTTGAAGCCGCCCATAGGCAATACAATTAGGCAATCTATCAGAACTTCTAAGTTGACTAATAATGAGGCCGAGTATGTGTCCATGATTGCAGGTCTCGAACTAGCTAAAAGCTTGGGAGCGGAGGTCTTTGAGGCAAAATGTGACTCCCTACTTGTGGTAAACCAAGTCAACAAAAACTTCGAGGTTCGAGAGGATCGATTGCAAAGGTACTTGGACAAACTGTAGGTAACGCTACATCGGTTTAAAGAATGGACCTTAAATCATGTGCCTCGAGAGCAGAATAGTGAAGATGACGCCCTCTCAAATTTGGGGTCATCAGTCGAAGATGATGAAATGATCTCGGGGACTATCGTACAACTTTCGAAGTCAGTAATTGAAGAAGGCCATGCTGAAATAAACTCCACAAGCCTAACTTGGAATTGGAGGAATAAATATATCGAGTATCTAAAAAATGGGAAGCTCCCATCAGACCCTAAGGAATTGAGGACTCTACGAACAAAGGTTGCACGATTCACATTGGCTGAAGATGGAACATTATACAGAAGGATGTTCGATGGATTGTTGGCAATATGTTTGGGCCCGGGAGACACCGACTACGTCCTACGAGAAGTTCACGAGGGAACTTGCGAAAACCATTCTGGTGCCGAAGCACTAGTTCACAAAGTCATCAGAGCGGGATACTATTGGGCCAATATGGAAAAAGGATACTAAAGAATTTGTTCGAAAATGCGACAGGTGACAAAGATATTCACGGATGATCCACCAGCCCGAAGAGCAACTTCATTCAGTCATATTCCCATGGTTGTTCATAAATGGGAAATGGATATCGTCGTCCCTCTTTCATCGGCTCCAGGCAAAGCTAAATTCATTCTATTTATGGCTGACTATTTTTCTAAGTGGGTTGAAGTACAAGCCTTCGAGAAAGTCAGAGAAAAATAAGTTATAGACTTCATCTGAGATCACATTATATGCCGATTCGAGATACCTGCCGATATCGTATGCGACAATGGAAAATAATTCATCGGCAGCAAAGTAACAAAGTTTCTCGAAGATCACAAAATAAAAAGGATCTTATCGACGTCGTATCATCCTAGTGCGAACGGACATGCCGAAGCAACAAACAAGACTATCATCTAGAATCTAAAGAAAAGATTGAACGACGCTAAGGGAAAATGGAGAGAAATTTTGCCTGAAGTCATTTGGGCGTATTGAACAACGTCAAAATCCAGTACGGGGCAACACCGTTCTCCTTACTGTATGGCGTCGAAGCTCTTATCCCGGTCGAGGTCGGGGAACCTAGCGTCAGGTTTCGATACACAACGGATGATTCAATCATGAGGCTATGAATACAAGCCTCAAATATTAGATGAAAAACGGGAAGCCACCCTCGCTCGAATGGCCGCACAAAAGCCACCCCTTCCCGAATGGCCACACAAAGCAGCGATCGAAAGGTACTACAACCGAAGATCCAATCTATGCCACTTTAGAATCGGGGACTTAGTTCTGAGAAAAGTCACCCTCAGTACTCGAGACCCGAACGAAGAAAAACTCGACCCAAATTGGGAAGGACTGTATCTGGTCCTCGATATCATCGAAAATGAATCTTACAAACTTGGCACGATGAACGGCGAACAACTGCCGAATAATTTGAACATATCACTCCTCAAGCGATACTATTGCTAATGTATGACCTTCTCCCTTTTCATTTGAATTTTATACTAACTTGTTGCAGGTGTTCGATCGAAGGCATCGAAGTTCTCTCCAAACACGAAGTCCTTAGGTCTGAAAGCACGCAATGAACTCTTTTTCCCTTCAACTGATTTTTATCCCAAGTGGGTTTTTCCGGCAAGGTTTTTAACGAGGCAACCATTGTTCGTGCTAACTTAGAGCAATTCAACAGTATCCGAGGCTTCTTTACAATCAACCTCGAATACTGGGGGGCATCACCCTAGAATGTTATATTTCCAAGGAAAATACTTCATGTCAACAGGGTCTCGATAAGTAAATTTTGTAAGGGACCAAACGGTCGAATGAACTGCGTCCATGTAGATTACTCGAGCCCTCGTGGCAAAACATGTACACATGTATGATCTATTGAAAGAAGTATTGTTTTCCTTACCAGATGTTCCATGCCTTAGTGAAATTTCAACTTTACAATTTCATACTTACGAATTTTTGCAGAAACTGGCTCATGGGCCGATTGCAACTAAATCTAGAACAATCAACCCTGTACTCGGGACTGCCGTCCAAAAATAGACATTTTCGAATTACTAAACTTCGAGACCGTAAGACCTTAAAAGGCAATCCTCAATTTTATAGGCCAAGGCCACCCCACTCAGAGACTGACGCTTCGAACAAGTTTGAAGTATAATTGGGAAAATAAGTCCAAGAGGCAGATCCCAAGGCTACGGGCAAACTAGCGCGGTTTAGAGACGTCTGAATTCTGCAATAAAAACAAGCCTTCGAATTCTTTTATAAACCAGTTAAAAAGGCTACCCTCGGCAAAATAACCAAAGGGCTTCGACAACGTCAGCCCTTGAAAAACCTTAAGGCGTATCGAAATGTTCGAACCTTCGAATAATTTAGTACTGAACAAAATTGTTCTAGGCACAAAAAAGCAAAGGGTTTCGATAACATTAAACCCCAAAAAAACCTAACGGGTACAGACTTACTTCGTGCTAAGGCATAACAAATTTTTATATGATTAAATTTTTTAAGCCGAAAAGGGGAAAAGCCACTCTTTTGAGGTCATATCGGCCCGATTCAAGAGCCTAAGAGCCATTATATTTTTTGAGTTCGAGAGTTCATCCTCACTCACCTAAAACCTAAGGGTTTGCCTACTTCGAGTTCGAGCAAGTACTCACTCGACTACAAAGGCTATATTAATTTAACTTCGGTCAAGTTGCCTAAGTTTCGAAGTCACAAATAAATTGTCATAAGGAATAAGTGAGTTAAAATCCACACAGGGCATGAAGTATATCAAATTTTTCACAAGGCACAATGCAAATCGGAATTTTCACAAGTCAAAAAATTGAGATAAAGTTCAAAAAGGAAATATTTTATATATTTGAAGGTATTTAAAAAGGACCAATCAGGGTCCTGCACAAAAGAAAAAAAGGAAAAAATACAAAAGCCCCTAGCTATTCTCGGGGGAAGTTTCTTCCGCGGGCTCCTCACTATCCTCGGACCCACTCTTGCTTCTATCATCATTATCATCATCGTCGTCTTTAGAAGAGGCCAATAGTCTAGCATCATCTTCATGCTCTTTTGCCTTTGCTATCTCTTCGATAAGATCGAAGCCTCGGGCGTGGATATCCTCGAGGGTCTCCCTCCGAGATTGGCATTTAGCCAGTTCGGCAATCTAATGTGCTCGAGTTTGAGCAGCATCGGTAGCCTCCCTCACTTGAACTTGAGCGGCTTCAGCATTGGCCCGATAAATGGCCACCATCTTATCAGCCTCGCTTTTGCTTTTTCGGCCTCAGCTTGGGCCGTTGCGAGTTCAGAGGCCAACTGAACCTCGAGCTCTTATTTCTTCTTTTCCTGAGCCGATCTCTTTTCCTTCATACTTCGAAGATGGGCTTCGCCTGATGACAACCGGGCTAGGGCAATCTCTTTCTCAGTAGCAAGGGGGTCCATGCGTTCCTTCCACCCATAGCACTCCGCCTTCACTTGATTGACCTCCTTCAGAATAGCTTGATCCTCTCGATCTTTTTATGTATTGAAATGTTAGCCTCCGTTCCCGTATCAAGACCATGAGCTTTTAAGAATACCATTACCTGCTCGATCAAGTCGGTCTACTCCCTGTGAGCCTTAGCCAGTTCGGCATGGAGGTCCTTAATCTCCTCATCTGTTTTCCCGTAGTGGAGTTTGAGGGCATTCCTCTACTCCGAAAGCCTTTGGAGGTCGGCCTCACACTAGCTCAGTTCAGCCCGGGACTTGGAAAAAGCTTGTATGAAAATGGAAGAGAGTTAGACTAAAAAAAAAATAGAAGAATACTACATCAATAAAAAGAACTAAAACCTACCTGGTTCAGGAGTCGTTGGGCCACTTCGAAGAGGCTGGATGCGTCATTCAGGTCGGAAGCATCCTCGTCCCCGGTAAAGCAATTTCGAAAGAGATCCTCCCTACCGGGGAATCCGCCTACTTCGGGGGTCCTCAAAGCTTGAGCATCTCGTATCGCCTCTTCAGAAAAGGCAGGAAGGGTTGGCGAATGACCTGATGTCACTATTCCAAGTGAGTCACTTGGGGCGCTCTTTTCAACTCGAGGGGTCTTGGGACTAGCCCCCTCGGATACGGTCTCAGTATGACGGGAGGCAGCCTCGATCTCGGATGATTTAGGGACTTTTCCCGAATCCTTCTCCAAGGCCTCCTCAACTCAAGGTGGGGCCTCACCAACCGCCACCGATTCAGCGACCTTGGATGCCTCGACGCTTTTCCTCACTCGGGTCACAAGCACCGAGTCACCATCTTCATCATCTTCTTCTTCTTCCTCCTCCTCCTTCCTTAGTTCCCGAACTACATGGGCAGGGAGGGGAGCAACATCTATCCTAGATTTTCTAATCGAGCTATTCTTCTTCTTGGGCTTAGGGTCCTCAGAGGTCGAGGCCCGTTTTCTCTTGTTGTCCTTCGGCAGTTTCGGAACCGGAGTTGAAGCCTCCTCCTCACCAGACGGAGGCCTCATGGCCGCATCCTTGCTGAGGCCTGCACACAAGGAAATTAAATAAGTATAAAGTGATATTATCAAATCATCGGATATGTAAAAGAGGAAGCTTACCATGGTTCTTTGCCTCCCATCGACCTTTTGCCAAATCGCGCCAACAACGGGCAGCGTAAGTGGAGGTCGAGGCCAATTTTCGGACCCAACTCTCGAGGTTGGGGATTGCACGAGGCATCCAAGCAACCGTTGCATGATGAAAGAATGCATTAATAAAGGAGAGGAACAAAACAATACATGGAAATTAACAATGGAGTAGTACTTACGCTTCGTGTTCCATTCTCAAGAATGACACCTTATCTGCCGGGATGAGGTCGTAGGTCTTTACCCGAACAAACCCACCCATCCATACTCGATATTTGTCCTAGTCTATGCTTGAGAACAGTACCTTGGTTGCCCGACGCTGGAGTTTGATCAATCCTCGGTAGATACGGGGGCTGTACAACCTGATGAGGTGGTCGAGGGTGAATGACATCCCCTCGGCTTTGCTCGTAAAGAATCGTAGCATGATGACTATTCACCAGAAGGAAGGATGGATTTGGCCTAAGGTCACCTAGTATTGACGGCAAAAGTCAATGATGACAGGGCCGAGAGGGCCCAACATGAAAGGGTAAGTGTAAACACTCATATGCCCTTCCACATGAGTAGTAATGCTTTGTTCATGGGATGGGATCACTACCAGTTTATCCCCCCAGTTGCAATCTCTCTTGAGTTGCTCGAGGTACCCCACAATTATCGAGCAAATGTACCTCGACACATGCTCGCACCGACCATGGACCGAGGAAGGTTTCTCGATCTTAAAATCGGATTTAAGGATACATGGGCCAGGAACACACTCCTCAGGGAGCGTATCCAGCGGCGTTTTGTCAACGGCCGGCCGTGAAGAAGAAGCTTTATCCTTTTGAGGAACTATTGTAGATGTTTTCTCCATTTGTATGAGTTGAGGAAAGAAGAAGGTTGTAAGATTTGGTGTTTGTAGACTGGCGGTGAAACCTGAAGATTAATGGAAGAGAAGAATTTGAGAGAGGTAAAAACTTAGAAGGTTAGAAGAAAGTGAAAACAAAGTTTGATTCAACGAGGAGAAGGCCTATTTATGGATTTACGGCGATGGTTCAACAACACTACCGGCCGACCAACAACTGATGCTCATTAATGATTTTGGGAATTGTACCGACGGGACGTTTCAGCCACTTCCATCGCTTATGTCACAGGGATGATGTGATAAGTTTGTCGAGGTCCGGAAAATCAAAGGCTCAATTTGTTTCTTGTCATTTCACTCCAAAAAATAAGGGGACTATCTGTAACGGTTGAAATCGGGGCCACCCGATTTCACTATTTGATCGAGATCGGAATGTTGCTGAGACATCGAGTTGGAGAATCGAAGTGTCTTTCGAGATCGAGGTTGATAACAATCGAAGCCGAGAAAGACAGACACCAAGTGATATCAGAGATGGCATAATAACGGAAGAGCGAGATATCCGTGACTGGTCGAGGATCACTGCGTAAATTAGCTAATTATGTGATTTTCTTCCGTAGAGTTATTCCATAAGTAGAATTCCTGTACTATATAAATAGGAATTCTACTCATTTGTAATCATCATTATTCACAGAGATTAAAGCAATACAATTCTTTCTTTCTGGCTTACACTATTGTTCATCAGTTTACTCTATTTTCGCATTGTTCTTAGACTTATCAGTTCGAGAGTACTTCGACTCGAGGGCTGAAATTCTGTCTGAACAACTTGTTTGTTTTACTTATAATTCAATTATGTCTTTTATCTTCATATTTATCAATTCGTGTTGAGTGAAATCACACATCCTTAAAACCACAATATAAGTTTAATTGTTATCCAAATTTTAGGGTAAACATACAACTTGAGTAAAACTCAAATCATGCACTTGGTTTAGATATGAGTACCTAATTTTGGGGTGTAGTAACTCTTTTACATGCATGTTCAAATGAATGATCAAATTCCATGGAAACAAGAAGCAGTTTGGAGATGTTGGCTGATAGCTCTGGATATCCTTGTGAGCTGAAGTAATCGTTGCACTGTATTTTGAACTTAAATCCATGCGAACTATTAAAATTATTTTCATGTTCCTTTCTTTGATAGTTAAGAGGTGCTAGTAGTGGAGAAAAAAGTGAAGGGAGAGGGGTAAAATGGGTTGGATAGTGAGGTGGTATGTCACGTGGTCCAAATATGAGTGTAACGTGAGATTGAGCAATATCCACCTTAGACTATCCTCCTGACACAATATAGCTTTTTATTATACATAGAATTACAAATACTACTATATGTAATACAAAATTACCTAGAAAAAGAAAGAGTGTTATGACTTTTTCCCTCTCAATTTTCTTTATGCTTTCCCAATTCTTATCAAATACTTCTTGGGATATTTGCTGGGATTTATTTCCTTGAATGTATGTTCTCTTTTTTTCGTTTGAGCATATGATTTTCCTCTATATTATGTTGACTGCTCTTTTCACCCACATCGGATTTTTAACAATAGCTGAAGGAACGAGCTTCGTATAAAATTGGCCGGAAGAAACAGTTCAAGGCATACCTTTCTCGGCCTTTTGGCTAAGATCAAGTGTAGTATCTGTTCTTATCAGTTTAATATCTGATATGTGGACCATTGGTTCACACGATATTAACTCAATTTTTTAAGGGGGAGAGTCTATTAAGGTAGCTTGCTATCTGGGTTCTCGAGCGTCGCCTATGCGTTGCACTATAGCATGGGCCTGGCGCACCCCTCCAACTCCAGTACAATGTTTATTTGGGCCTCATGTTTTGTACTAGTCCTGCTTACAATTTCGATGTTGTACTCAGTTAATTGTTAGTATGTCAAAATGTGTAATTAATTTCACTGGAATTGTTACTGTAAACAAGATTAATGAGTAATGTATAGTTACTGGTAAAAGCTTCGATAACAGATCTTTCGTTAATTTTCGAAATAACATTTTGCGAGATACTTGATTCTAGCCTTCATTTATGTGTATACAATTATGTCATTATTACTTGGGATTTTCTTCGTGCAATTCTCGTGCAATATGCCAATGTGAACGCTGATGTGATATTGTCGAAATACTCTCGTAAAATGTACGCAGCCTTACCCTACCTCTGGAAGGGCAAAGAGGTTGTTTCCGATAGACTCTCGGTTAGAGAACGACTGAAAAAGTGGTAATTGCAACAAGTAGATATAACAACAAGATGAAATAAAATCGAATCCAAAAATGTAGTAAAATTCTAGGTAAAAAGAGCCATCTATGAATAAAAGATAACTTACGAACACTAATGCTAGCGAACAAGTAGACAAAGAGAAACGCTCCACCGCCTCTAACTTTCTACTCTAATCTTTGACATTCACACCCTCCTGTCTAGGGCCATGTCATCAGTCAGCTCCAGCTGTGCCATGTCCCGCTTAATAAACTCTCCCCAAAACTCCTTAGGCCTACCTCTACCCCTATTGCTGCTCACCGAGGCTAACCGCCCACACCTTCTAACTGGGGCTTCTATACTTCTCTCCTTAACATGCCCGAACCATCTCAATCTTGCTTCCCGCATCTTATCCTCTACAAGGGCCACTTTTTCGAATAACTTCATTCTTAATCTTATCCAACCGGGTATGCCCCTAAAGGAAAAGATACCATATATATTTAATGATACTTAGACTTTTATATTTCACGCGTTTAAAAGTATTTGTAAAGATGTTATTTGTTTTTTCTATCTTATGTGCAGGGAGGTTAGGTTGACGCCCTACTACACATGTTCCTTTAATATTAAAAACAAAGCAGTTCGATCACACAAATTAACTCATTAACTATTTCGAGTTGATAATGAAAGCCTATTCATATATGTATTTGATAGCAATTAGCGTAGTATATTTATTTCTTGAGGGGGTTCCCTAACAGCTAATCAAATTAACAACCATTAGTATAGTGGTCAATTCATCAAATTTTATTCCTGGAGGGCAAATGTCGCAAATTCAGAAGCAGAAGCAAAAAAGCCTTTCTATTTGTGGTTTACAGTCCTCTCTAGTTAGGTTAGGTGTATGATGAAAATGGCCAAATGTGAAAATCTGAATAGCAATAAATAAATGTGCATTGATTAGTCCTGAGGAACTTGTCGCAACCTCAAGTTGTTAATTGGTTATACTTTCTTTATTTAATTTTTACAAATTTCATACACATAAAGGAACAGAGAAAGCAGAATGTATGAGTCGAAATCTGACCAAACGAGAATTTGTGTGAAGAGGAACGACGAAGGATCAATTGGGTCGAAGTCGTGTTCATATAACACTACAGCGACAAGCATCTCGGCCACAACCGAGGTCGTGTACTTAGAATCCTTGTACGGTGAAGTAAATGTTACGTCATTTCATAGGGTCGACCTATAGTACAGTTAAATGACCTAGGTACTCCGGCTAATGACCGGGGGATAAATGAGAATACCTAGTATATCTACTAGGTGAGAGAATGAAGAGAAGGAAGAATTCACAAATCACACACTTCTTCAGGGACAGGAGGAGGGAATCAGAGAATCCATTTGTAAAGGAGAGAAGGTTCAAGACCTTGCTATCCATTTTTGTAGCCATTGTTGTGGAATAAATAAAGACATATCCCGCAGCCATTAATGGTGAATCTTTTCTTTCTTCTTCATTTACATTATGGTGTAACAATGTCTAGAATGTAAGCTCATCATATACATTGGATTTTTTTTCATAATCTTGATCAATTCATGAGCTTAGCCTTATTCAACTTTTCTCAATTAGCATTCATTGATCTAGAGTTTATTATCTTTGGCTAGGGTTTATCCTCTATCTTCTTATTTAATTAATTTGACAAAAGGCCTCATACTTTTTGGTCAAACAATTTGGCGTCGTCTGTGGGAATTTTCTAGCCAAAGTCTTAGTTCTCTCTAGATCCAAACATGCTCTTAGCTCTATCTCCTATTCAGTGAAGTTTCATCCTTTCATTACTAATGTCGACTTGCGAAACCAGTCGGTAAACCCCCGAAACCACCAAACCAACCAAGGATAAATCCTCACCCGAAACCGGAGTTATGCCTGGTCTATTCACGAAAATTGCGCTGCACCACAACAACAACCCCGATGCATTGTGAGCATGAACTACCATAGTGGGACTACAACTATGCATACCAAGCGCGTCCGTAATCCCATCTCCAGGTTAGCACCCAACACCTTCTACACCCTGCACATACCACCTTCCCTCCTACTATATGAGATGATGTTTGTTGTGTAATTTACAGCTAAAATGCTCCTGCTCTATATGTTGGTGGTATGACTTACATCTATGTTATCATTGCGCGCCTGGGACTGAGACGAACTGGGACTCGAACTCGAGATCCTAACGGGTGGAGTGGATCATCCACACACGAGATGCCCAAGCCCAACCAATGACAAGGCTGAGCGCGAAGTCGATATCAGGCCTGAAACTAGTACCAGAGTACAGAAAAAGGCAAGCCGCCCTGCGGCGCAATCCCTAGTTCATTGCCAAACGAGGGGACTTCCCAGGTCTAAAGAGCGCAGCCGGCGAGGGAAACGTGGCAAATCCCCCTCATTTATCAGCTAACCATCCGACCAAGGTAACAAATAGTTCCTTGTACTTTTAACCCGCTATTCCTTTTTTTTTTAAAAAGAAAAAAAAGAAGTGAAATAGAGAACAGGGATGTCCTCGCAAATACGCAAATGAAGGCTAGCCAACATACATGCTCTAAGTTCCTCCCTACAGCAATCGGCAAATCGGGAATACCCCCCACACTGTACTATACTACAGATAACAGACAAACAACTCAAAACAAGCCAACATCATTAAAACAATCTCCATAGCCTGGGACTGTGCGGTGAGCCCAGGAAACATACAGTCTCCCAACACAGGCAGGACATGAATACGAAAAGCTCACCTATATGCTTTCCATGGAGATGCTACGCCAATTCAACCGACTAAATACGACGAATCACATCCGAATTTCGTTCGAATTAATCGAGTCCCAGGGTGCCCAGAAGCCTAAGCAATAAGTTCATCGCCCGTCCCGCCAACGGTCTTTCCAGGCCGAGCAATGAAGGGAATAGATAGACTGGGACTCACCCCGGCGCATACATAAACTATGCAGCAACGCATGATATTCTCCAATGAAATCAAGGTTAGAAAAACTGGGACTCACCCCAACGCATGCACAAACGATGCAACAACGAGTGATATTCTCCAATGAAAGCAAGGCAGCATGCGACATTCTTACCACTCCACCAAACCCGCACATCCCCAGGGGAAGTACACTTCGGCCTTGTTTGAATTACCAATTCAAGGTTCGACCTCGCTCGAACTTATTACAGGTCGCAATTCGACCTCATTTGAATTTACACCCATACGGCCCCAGGCCATCGCCAAGCGAAAGTACAATTCGACCTCGTTTGAAATTACCAATTCAAAGTTCGACCTCGCTCGAACTTATTACCGGTCACAATTTGACCTCGTTTGAATTTACACCCATGCGTCCCCTGATCATCGCCAAGTGAAAGTAAAATTTGACCTCGTTCGAATTACCAAGTCAAAGTTCGACCTCGCTTGAACTCCTTGCGGGTCACAATTCGACCTCGTTCGAATTTTTCACCCATGCGGACCGTGGCCATCGCTAAGCGAAAGTCAAGATTCGACTTCGTTTGAATTAGCAAGTAAAGTTCGACCTCGCTCGAACTAACAAAATTAATTCGACCCCGTTCGAACTAGCAAGTCAAGTTCGACTTCGTTCGAATTAGCAAGACAAGTTCGGCTTCATTTGAGTTAACAAAGTAAGGTTCGACCTCGTTTGAATTAACAAGTCAAGTTCGACCTCGTTCGAATTAGCAAGCCAAGTTCGGCTTCTTTTGAATTAATAAAGTAAGGTTCGATCTTTCTCGAAGTAACGTAATGAAGTTCGACATCACTCGAACCAACAAACTAAAAGACCTTTTTCAAAAAAAAGAGAAGGACATGAACAGAAAACCAAAGACAAAACAACAATTTTATTCAGAGAATGTACATGCGCACCAGCGCCTTACAAAAGGCCCAAACGCCCCCCTCCCTCCCCAAAAAAAAAAAACAACGACAAGCCACCCCAAAGAAAAGAACAAAAAAGAAGAAGCTAAGTACAAAAGCTACAAAACTTCATTCAACCTCATTTTCACCATCACCCCTTCTAGCATTGCCATCATCAGAAGAAAACCCATCTTCGATCTCAGCATCCACACCGGCCTTCGGTGACGAAGGGTCATAACCGCACGCTAGACGGGCCTCGCATGCTTTCACACAAGCATCTTCAAAAACGGCCTCAAGAACACTCCCCCCCCCCCCCCCCCCCCCCCCCACCCGCCACTATTACAATCTGCACCNGTCCTTATATATCTCTCGTTGGGCCTCAACATGGACCCACTTCTCATACAAATGGTGGGGGACAGCAACACGGGGAGATTCTTGAGAAGGGGCCTGAGCCAACAACTGTGCCTTCTCGGATTCGAGAGCCACAACTTGATCACCCAGGTTCGAGGCATCCCGCTCGAGCACACCGATCCGCTCTTCAAGACTTACCTCCCTCAACGCAGCCGTCTCCCTCTCAGCCTCCCGCTCAGACCTGAGGACGCGAATAGTGTCTTCCAGCGCCGCTGCCCTCGCCAAAGCCGCCACCCGGGTCCCTCCGGCCCTTTCTAACTCGGTCACTTTCCTTTCTAACTCAACCACCTTCTCCGTCCACTCTGCACTTAGATTGGCGACTCTAGTGGCATTCTGATCAAGCTCGGCTCGCAAAGACGACACTTTCGCCTGAAGATCCTCGCATTCCGCCGCAAACCCTTTGCCCACCTCGAGCTCCTCGGCTTTGACCCTAAGCAGCCCCTCGATCTAGCTACATCTGTGGATACACCGCACCAGATCCTCGTCCTTCTTCTCCAACTCCTCCATGGGGTATTGAGTATTACCGCCTGCCCTAAGCTGCGCGTGCATCTCACGGCACCTGTTGCGTCACCGACGATACTTCGCGGCCATTTTCAGAAAGACATCCGCCCACGTCTCAGCCCGACGAACATTCTTGATCTCCAACATGTAAGTCTTAGGAGGAAAGAAGGAAGAATCAACAAAAGCAAAGGGCACAAAACAAAGAAAATAGCAAAAGGAAACTCACCCTCAAGGCCATCGCAACCACACCGCGTGACAAACCGGCATCACTGACCTCCTGAAGAGACCTGCTTTCCGCGGCGGGGCACATAAGGTCAAATTGGGGCACCAAGTCCACCGTGTCGTACAACAAGTCAAAGTCCGATTGAATTTCGAGCACACGGGAAGGACCTTCTGCCCTCACATCGACCCTGGTAAAACCTTCCTCGAACATCCTCATGTCCTCAAGATCAATATCAGATTTATAATCATCTACCACCACGCCCTTCAACCTCTCATTAGCCGAAGAGGGGGTGCGGGCCTGTCGAGATGTCGAAGGACCGCTTGGAATAATCTCAGCGGCCCCCGAACTCTGTCCTCCCGCCACGACGACCTCTTCCACTCCCGAAACGGGCATCACCTCCACACCGCCGGCTGGCATCACCGCCGGCTTTAGACACCGCATAGGGTCATCCCTCGAGGCCGTTTCTATCAAATTCGCCCCCTTCGACATTATCCTCCGCCTCTTTGACGGGGCCTCTTCGCCATCATCATGAGAAGGTTTGTCCGCCGAACGAAGTGGGGAATCGGAGTAAGAGCAGCCTCCGAACGACCTTACTTGTATTTATTTTAAATCGATGTTGTGTTTATTTCAATTCATTTTGTAAAAATCTAAATTTTAAAGCTCATGATTTGTACTGCCCGTCCTTGGAAAACGTATTAAGGTTTAATTATTTTATCATTTATTTGTCTAAAAAATCTCATTAAAATTGGATAGTTGCAATCGGCTTACCTAGCGGGTTGGGTTAAGTGCCATCACGACTAGTTGGATTTTGAGTCGTGACAAGGAATTAGGGGTTGCGTTAAAAGATGGTTGGATTTATCGGGTTGGGCATGGTTAATTATACATAATCAGGGTTAAAAGAAATGTAGGGTCAAGTAAAGAAGAACCAATAATATAAAGACACGTGGCATATGTGGGGTTGAAAATTTAATTTTTATTATTTAAAAACCAGAAAATTAAACTGTTAGTGAACAATGGCATAAATAGGCCAAAAAGATAAGGTTAGTGGCACGAATAAGCCAAAAGTATAACGTTAGTAGCATGGATATGCCGACCTTTTAACGGATGGCATAAATTTCGTTAGTTGAGTGGCATTTTTAGATCTTTTCTGTAACAACAAAAAAGAAAACAAATTAAAGTTCTTCATGCTTTTTCCAAGAAAGAATGCTAATAAACATTTTTTCATTCACAAACACACTCCCAAATCCTAGAAAACAAATTTTTTACAAGATTCCTTTTTTTGCACAAACTTTTTATGAAAAAAAGTTGTTACAAATACTTTTTGCAAAAAGTCGTCCAAACTTTTGCAAACCTTAATAGAATTTTTTCTCGTGAATCATGCACAATCAATCAACATCATACTCAAAAATCAAATGTCTAAAGTCAGTTTGTGAAATCTTTGTGATTTTCTCTTGTTTCTTTGTCTAAACAAGACAAGAACATAAGAAAGTTTTCACTAAATAATTTAGGAAATCAACTTTGGATTATATGTACGAGTGAAACGGTGAAAGTAAATTATTTAACAATTTTGGAGTCTGGTTAGACGATATTTGGCCCAAATAAACTTTTAATCTTAAAAAAAAAGAAAAATATGATTGTGCAAAACACGTGGCCCAAATAAGCTTTCCATCTTAAAAATATTTATGGAGGTTTTGATTTATGTTTTCAAAATTATTGAAGAATTTTGTTTTCTTTCTTCGAATTAAGAAGCTGTTAAAGAACGAAAAACCTTCTAAGCTATTCAATATTCATAGTCGTGTTGTGTTGTGTTACATTATCCATTCAAATGCAATTGTTTTCCAAAAATATTATATTTAAAAATAGCCATTTTAAAATCAAAATGCCACCCCATGTTTGATTATCAGTTCAATTTCAACAGTACTTCTCTTGTCCTGTCATGTCCAACTTCAACGTCAATTATACATCAGCGAGTCACAAATATTAATTAATGGTTGGTCCTACTGCTACATGTAATTATGGACTATAGTTTATGCAGACATTTTAATCTCTACGATTTCAGTGAACCGACAAAAGATTTACAACTTGTTTGGACGGTTGTTACTCGTTGTATTGTATTGTATTGTAACTTTAAATATGATATTTGTTTTGATTGTTACTTAAATTTTATTGTATCGTATCGTTAAATCCGTCGTTACGTAACGACGAAATGTGCCACTTTATGTAACGACCGATTTGGTGTGGTTGTGTCGTTATCTTGTCTTTTTATCTCATCTCACCTTTCACTAGTATTAAATAATTTTATTTTATCATTTACTCTACCTTTTTATATATTAAATTTATTTCTTATCATAATTTTTCTTTATAATATTGCAAAATTTATTCTTCATATTGCTGGTGTATGATATCATGAAATAACGGCAAATGATACAATCTATCCAAACATTGTATTCATCAAATGATACAGTACAATACAATACAATACGATACATTATAAAACGATGTGAAACAACCCTCCAAACAAGGGATTAGTGAAGGAAATAAACTACATAGATATAATAGATATAAATCATCTTTGTTGAAGAGCGCCTTTGTAAAAAAAATTAGTGTGAGTCAAGATTTAGTCAGAGTTGCAATGTGATATTAAAACATGCAATGCATTTATTCATTTGGCAACGTCCGATGTGGTACATTAATTTTTATCGTAATATTGAAATAAACAATACAATTCAATAGCATATAGCATTATTTTCTAAAGTTGTTTTACTTTCGTTTGTAACAACAAAATTACTAAACTATGCCTATTGCACTCAAAAGATCACTCAACTAGATTTTTTAAATTTAGATTGCCAGATACCTATTTTACCCTCTAAATTATAACATTCATCTTCTTTTTATTTTTTCAAACTATTTAATATTATGATTTTCCTTTTTTAATTTATATTATGGACTTACCTATAGAATAAATAAATATTATCTATAAATTAAAAAATAAAAAATTATTTAAGTATATATAATTCCGGAATAACAAAATAATGAGCATAGTAAAAAATTTAATTAGAATTATTTGTTAGTAATAATAATTTTAGTATTAACAACAAAAATTCAAAAATTCATTTACACAATTCAAAATGAAAGAAAATAAAGATTGTAAAATATATATTTCATGCACGTAATATAAAAATAATTATTAAATAAAAGTATTTTTATAATATACATTATATATTCTTGGAAGAGCTGTCATCAATAAAATTTAATTAATTGTGGTAGAAATGGTAGTGTTAACTACTGAATAGAAAAAAGGAAAAAGAAAAAAGATGATCGTTGATAAGGTCTTATTAGGTGGGCAGATTTATAAGCATTATAAATGTAAGAGATAGCTCCACACAAATTTGTGGTGAATCAATGATATTAGTTCACTTGTTGTCATGTCTTTCTTTAATAATAATAAGATCCCAAAGTTTCATTCTTTCTTTTTTCTAAATTCTAATAATACATGCATGTTTCAAATAATGGTGAAATCTCGTCGTAGATATATAGGTGGAGTCAGAATTTAAAATTTAAAATTTACGTTATCTTTTATCGTCCTTTTCTGATAGCTAATTTACCACTAAGTAGATTAATTTTATTTAAAGAAAGTCAAATTAGTTGTTAAATTAGATAATGAGTTTGTAATTAAATATTTAATATATAAGCAAAAACGAATAGGTTATCCAAATGTGTATATAATACTCTAGCTCCGCAGACGTGAGACATCTAATAAACAACAAATCTTGCATTTAGAAGCCGCCAGTATTTTACTAACTATACGATTTTCTGACGTGTATTATATGTATGTTTTTAATATATTGTTAAGTACATCTACTGTAGATATATAGGTTTACCAACTTATCGTTCAATGTTTTGCAATGAAAACTTGTACCATGTGCTCGTATGTTTCAGCTTCCAGCATAGGCGCAGACAAGATTTGAAAATCTTTTTAAGTTATTGAGTTCTAAATTAATTATATTTAAATATTTAATGAAATTTTTAAGATGAATACCTGAAACAGACCAAAACGACTAGGTTCAGCCGAACGTGTACTCGATGGGCTAGCTCCGCCACTGGCTTCAAGCCTCTTCTATTATGTAATTTGAAAAATAAAAAATAAGACAGTCTCGACTAGTACGGAAGCATAATTAGCACAGATCAAATAAATATTGATAAATGGATAATCTCAAGTTACAAACGATAATATATTCCTTCATTCACCTTGCATTTCTTTTTCAAGATAATAAAATTTATATGTTTGTTTTTTAATATTAAAACGTAAACTTCAACGTCTTAATCTGTCGGTCTCTATATCAGTATTTTTCAATACTACGATTCATCTTAATTTGTAGCTTCAATACTAAAATTCCAATTAAATAGGACAAAGTTAGGACGATATTTTAATGGAATTAGGGGACAGATATTGGAGGTAGTCGACTAGTTCAAAGCTTTCTCTTTCACGCACCAAATGGGGTTAATTACCAGAAATTGTCAACTTATTATAAATTTTATAAATAGTCAGAGATAACGTTGCGCATAAGTCAACAAACTTAATTAAGGATTTGAATTCATTTACAGGGATCTTTACACAAATAAATTTTTTAAACTAATTTTACAATCATAAAAAGATTATTTTCGCGAAAGCATAAATTAAAGCAGAAAAAGGAGGCGCAATTCGGTGCACGAAATATTTTGTGTTCATGCAGGGTTTGAGGAAGGGTTGTACCCCAATGGTCAGGGGCGAAGTCACCTATAACAAAGGGTGATCAGTTTATCGAAATATTACGAAAATTTACATTATGTATATAAGTAAAATATTAATTTTGGATGAATAAAATATATATTGAACACCCTTTGTTGGGAATATTGTTTTAGTTATTTCAAGTTTGAACACCTTTTGAATTATTTCTGGCTTCGCCACTGCCAATGGTTGTGATGTCGGCAACCTAACTCGATGCAAGTATCAATGACTAATTTTACGGTTCGGACCCGTAACCTACACGAGACAACTCTATCGTTGCTCCAAACAGAGGCTGACTCAGAATTTAAATTTAATGGGTTCAACTTTTAAGATAATTTACATTGAACTCATTGTAATGTTAAAATTATGTGTTTTAATTTAATACTTGTCGACATTTTAGTAAATTTTTACATATAAATCAATATTCTATATAGAAAATTATAGATTCAATTCAACCTGTAGCCGAAAGCCTTCATTCGCCCCCTAACTCCAAGCCTTCCCTTCTTCAACAGCATTTTTCCGAATATTCAGGTCAAATATGTTGTTGGTAAGGACATTTCTCGATATAATCTCAAGTTGCAAACATAAAATTATACTCTTTTCCCACTTGCCCTTTCTCCCAACCTACTAGATCCTTTACATAAAAATAAGGGTAAGAAGCAATTTTATCCATCTCTGAATATACACCCAATGGATTATTGGATCCATATTGATGCAATGCCGGTGGCATAAGATCCTTCTCTGCTTGTCTAACTCAAGCCAGATAGCAGCAATCACTCGAAATAGTCATATGCGGAACACATGCAAGTCCAGATTGAAAGATAAGGAGGCAAGTCAAAGCGGAAAGAAAGCCTTAGCCGGAGGACCTCTATTTCGGTACAACGAGAAGGAGTTTACTATGGTCAGTGCAGTGAGATTTGTGGAACTAATCATGCTGAAAGACAAGAATCAAATAATTTTCTGTGGTGGAACAAAATATCTCTCATCTCCCCCTCGAATAGATTCTTTTTTTTTGTTTCCAAAGGAATGTTGTTATGTTGTTTTGAAGGGTGCACTAATCCCTTGAATCCGGTACCAACGGGTATCACCCCTCCCAAAACAACGTTCTCTTTCAGGCCTTTCAACCAATCGATACGACCCCGGAGAGCCGCTTTTGCTAAAACTCGAGCGAGTTTTTTTTTCTTCTCAAGTTTAGGTTTTTGAATGTTGTTACTATAACAAAATGATGTAGCCATCAACTTCTTAATCTATCCGTCCCCAACGGTGCTTTTGTTTAATTGCTAAAATAATCAATTCTTCTTATATTTATTATTTCCTTCGGTTTTCTAGTATTTTTCTTGTGGTCCAAAATAAGTGATTTTTTCGAATTTCGAAAATGAATTAATTATTTTATTCTTACATTGCCCTTAGAGTAAATAGTGTTGGAGTATGTGTTAGGAGTATTTATGTGAGATAATAAAGGTTAATATAGTCAATTTCATTGCTAATTAATGCTAAAAGGTGAATTTCTTAATTTGCGTGAAAACAGACAAAAAATCACCGGAGAGAGTAAAATATTTGATGCAATGAGACAAAGTTGATGAGAATTTGATAGAATCGAGGAGATATATTGAAAATAGTAGACTATATTCATTTCTTTAATTGAAAAAGAAAAGAAGAAAAAAATAGCAAAGAGTAGTACATATTTGACAAGGAAGGGGCAGACGGGGGTAGGTAATTAAATGCCAACTAAGGGAGAATTAACAGTTCAAATTGGGATATCAGAAAGCGAAAGTTTGTGACATTGGGATTGGATTTTAAGCTAGGTAATGGGGTAAATATTTAGTAATCTAGTTCAGTTTATTATAGCATGTTAAATACTCCCCGATTCACATTAAGTGATCAGTTTTCCTTTTTATTTTGGTTCAAAATAAGTGTTTAGTTATGTAATCAAGAAAAAATTCAATTTATTTTTACAATAACTCTTATGTACATATTCCTAAAAAAAGTTCTTACTACTCACATTAAATGTTTAATTAGGGGTAGTTATCATACTAAGTATTTTTGTATAGAATTTAGTATTTTCTTAATAGGCGCGCTAAAAGCAAATTGATCACTTATTTTGAACCGGAGGGAGTATAAGTTAGTACGTACTGTAATATTTAGTTTTTGACTTTCCATATTTTGTACTTTTCTTTAAAGTAAGTGCTTTTAAGTAACTTTTGTCATAATCAAAGATCACAAAAATTTAAAAAATAATTAAAATAAGTCAATTCAAATAACCTGCAAGTATAACTCCCTCAATTTCAATTTACGTGAATTTATTTTTTTTTTAATTTTTGCAAAAAAGAATAATCACTATTCATATTTAGAAATAATTTTCTTTTATGCGATGATTTATACCAACAAAATAAATATGACTTATCTTATACTATAAGTTCAAAAAATTTCCTTCTTTTTTCTAAAATCTGTATTCAATTAAATAGATTCACATGATTTGACATGGAGAGAGTATAATACTACGTGGTTGAAGCGGTGGAGTTTGTGAAATTGCAGCTTTCCCAAGATATTCGCTCTTCAGGTGGGTAACTCGTGTCTCTCCCTCTTTAGCCTTTAATATATTACGTACTTCTTTGGGATCTCTGTTTGCCACATTCCTTCATTACCTAATGTTTCTTTTGTCATTTATCACTTTTTTTTCTCATTGTTTATTCCCTTCCCAGCTTAAACAAGTATGACTATGGCTTTCAAGGGAAGCACTGACTAGTAGGTTACGGATTCGAATCGTACCAACAGACTCAGATTCTTGTAAATACAGGATAAGATTACGTACAACAGATCTTTATGGTTTAAATTTTCTCAAGTCCGCTTATAGCAGAAGTATAGTGCATTGCGGATCCTTGATGTAATTGATAAAATTGCTGATATGTGATTAGGAGGTCACGAGATCAAGCTGTGAAAACAGCCTCTTGCAGAAATACAAAATAAGATTGCTTACAATAAATCCTTGTGGTACGACTGTTCCCGGACCCCATACCTAACTAGAGCTCAGTGCACCGTCACCCTATCTAAGAATGAAAAAGGTTATAAATATGTGCCCTTAATGAACTTGGTCTTCACAAATTTAAAGAACAATGCGACATTAGGTAAAAATTTCTTTCAGCAATCTCTCTGTTTGTCTTTCTTCCATTTAATTTGCAACCTTCTATGCTTCTATCCTTCTGATCATCAAGAACCATATTTTCTTCATTCTGATAGACTCCCATGAATCAATGACAAAAAAAATCTAGTTTTAAGTTTTAACTAGGTTGGTGAGACCAGGTTTGATTCAGTTGTATATGTTTGGAATTTTCTTGCAATAATCAAGTTTTCAAATTATTCACAACACTCCAAGGAGCTAATGAGAAGAGATTAGATTTGCTTACACATTGTGACTTCTTGATATTCATCAAGAAAAATAAAGTTAACTATATATTGCCTTTCAATACAGATGGATTTTCTATTCTTTCCCTTGATATATTTGGCCGTGAATTGTAATATTTTTTTATTAAAACCAGCCCCCACCGATGACTTTGTGACTAAAAAATGTTCCTATGGTAATTGCTATTGGCCCCTTCAACTTTCTAGTTCCATACATATTAATAGCTCATTTCGATTGTGACCCCTGCAAGTGGAAAAAAAATTGTTTACGTCATAAACAAATCTTGGCATTTTCACTGTTAGTTAGATTAATTGCGAAAACAGAATGCCATAATCTGCTGAAGAAATAAGATTGTTGGTTTTGAAGTAAGTTCTTTATGAGTAATTTGAAGTAAATTCTCTGAGCCGAGGGTCTCCCGGAAACAGCCTCTCTATCCCCTCCGGGGTAGGAGTAAGGTCTGCGTACATTCTATCCTCCACAGACCTCACTGGTGGGATTTTACTGGGTTGTTGTTGTTGTTGTTGTGTTGTTGTTCTTGGTGAGTAATTTGGATGTCATATTGAACTAAGTTCGACGCGTTTTACTACTCTTATGTTTGAATATCATGTAGATCTACAGTCTTAAGTCTTAAACATCTAAGGTTACCATGAGTCAAGGCAATTAGTATAGAGCTAGAAAATGTGTAGTATCATTTTTTTCTCTATTCTTGTGTTTAGCTGATTTAAGAAAGCGATACATTTGATGTCGCAGTGATTATCCTGAACCTGATAAAGTAGCACAACTCTAGAGTTTCAGAGCCCTCTTAAGGGAGGGTGCAAAGCTTGATATTATGATGGATCTACCTTAGCTTTTAGGAAATACTATTCTGCTTTTTTCCCACTGTTTTTATTTTGACCTGACAAATTATATCTAACTCAATTGCTTAACTCCCTGGTGATGATGTATTCATGCTCATGTTGTAGTTCTCTTGTATTTCTATTGTCAGGTGGTTGTTCGATGAAGTCCAACTATCTTGGATATATTGTTCGTTAACAACATTTTATTATTTCCGCCTTTTGATGGGTTGCTTTCACTCAACAATCTCCAAACACACCCCTGGTTACGAGGAGCCAACAGTGCTCGCTGCTGAGACAGCTTGTGAGTAGGCATCCTTACGAAATTGGTTTTTTGTTTCAATCAGTTTGAAGTTACACGTCGTTATGTCTGCCTTAGTAAGTCAGTCAGACACCTTTAGCTTTCCTCTTTGTAAAGACAACAGCTTGAGCCTCTTGCTAAATGAAAATACTAGAGGGTAATAACTGGATATGATATGGTTTTTTCCCTACACGGCAAGAAGAGCTCAAACCCCTTAAGTGCATACAGATAATCTTACAGAATTGTTCATATGAAGGAACAACGAATAATATAGTTAAGCTTCGAAATGGAAACTTTTTATCAAAAAGAAGAAAGAAGATTCAGAATGAAAACTTCCTTCTCTAGATTTCAGAAAAATACGCGTATCAAATAACCAAAAGAGGTTCCGTAGCATTGTATCAATGAGATATTTGTGGGCAGTGGTGAATAAAAGGCTTACAAATTATCTCCTGAAAAAAAGCTATGAAAACAATTCGTGTGCTAAAAAGAGAGGTAAGTCTGCATTGTGAATATGATGATGGAACTAATACTTCAGCATTGCGGCCTTCACTGTGAAATATGCAGTTTGTAAGTAAACAATGTGCTAGAATCATATAAAAAGCCATGGTTGCCACTAAGTTATGCGTTGCTTTTATCCAATCCAAATATCCAATTAATCATTCTGTATGAACTTTTCAACCGTTATGTTATATTGCAGTTACGGTGAGTGAAGTTGAAGCATTATACGAGCTGTTTAAGAAAATAAGCAGCTCTATAATTGATGATGGGCTCATTCACAAGGTAATTCTCTACTGCTTGCCACTAGCATTAACATTATCATTATGCGTTATCGGGGTTTTACATCTATAATTTACTAAGTATTCGACTTGTTGCTGAGGCCTAGAATATGTTACAGTTACCGATTACTAACTTCAATGCAACTCTATCATCAGGAAGAACTTCAGCTGGCACTTTTCAGGAACCAAAACAGAAGAAATCTGTTTGCAGACAGGGTATGTGTATTGTCGACTCAATTTTCCTTGAAATTGTCCATGTAGATGTCTTTCGAAATTCTCTGCCTTTCTGATTAAGAATTGAAATTTGAAGCCAAGCTACAACATTGGTTACGTTGCAGTTATTTCTGCGTCATTTGGAAACTCAACTCAACCGTTCTATGTCTTGCGTTAATCTGACTTATACCTGCTGAGTATTTTTTTTCTCCCTCGAATTTTTTCAGATTTTTGATCTCTTTGATTACAAGCGCAATGGAGTGATTGAGTTTGGAGAATTTGTCAGATCATTGAGCGTGTTCCACCCAAACGCACCAGTAGCCGATAAAATTGCATGTAGGGAATGATTTTTGATCCCTTATGAATATTCACTCTCTAACCGCTATATATTTATTTTATCATTTTCAACACTTTCAAAATTCTAAGCAAATTACCTCTTCTATGACATTATTAATGTGTATGTTGGAATTTCTGCTGCAGTTGCATTCCGATTATATGATCTGAGACAAACTGGTTATATTGAGAGAGAAGAGGTAGGTGTTGCAACCGTACTTGTACTGTTTACTCTATGCTCCCCTTGTCATGAGCATTAGGTGTCTCATCCAAAATAAGAAAAGAAATTCTAATATTACTCTGAGTTGCAACAGTATGTTTGGCCAGAGCTAATAGTTTATTCGTTTCCTTGTTTTAATTGCAGCTGAAAGAGATGGTTTTGGCACTGCTGCATGAATCAGACCTGGTTCTTTCAGATGATGTAGTTGAAATGATTGTAGATAAGGTTGAATGTTTTACTCTATATTTTGCTCAGACCTATGTTGCGCGGACTATCCAAAATGTAGCCGTACCCGTGTTGGATCCTTCAAAAATGCACTACTTTTGGAGGATTGGACACGTATCCGGCCACATTATTGGAGAGTCCGAGCAACATAGGCTCAGACGTTTATGTGCCTTTTCGGTACTCATATTAAGTTACCACCTAATTTTATCTTGTGACCAGACATTCAGTGAAGCAGATAAAAAGGGTGATGGGAAGATAGATCCAGAAGAGTGGAAGGAATTTGCTTCAAAGAATCCTTCTCTTCTAAAGAATATGACCCTTCCCTATCTGAAGTAAGTTATAAAGCATTAGTCGCATTTTATAAAGAACTTTGAGTAGGTTGTTGTTTAAACAACCTCTCTATCTTAAGGTAGGGGTAAGGTCTGCGTACACACTACCCTCCCCAAACCCCACTTGTGGGATTATACTGGGTGGTTGTTGTTATTGTTGTTACATAACAAGTGGCCTTGCTTTACTATAGGGACATAACTCTAGCATTTCCTAGCTTTGTGGTGAGCTCTGAGGTTGAAGATTTGGAAGTCTAAGGCTCATACTTAGCAGATAGCGCGCATAGTGGAAGATCGTATCAGGTAATCTCTTCCACAGTGATGATGCAACAGAAATGCAAAGGGGTCAAGAATCAGAAAGACATCAGGTGTTTGCATTGAATTATTTAGAAGTTGGCCAAGTTTGAACTTAAGAGACAGACCACATCCATTTTCTGTCATCTTCAATTGCTTAGCAAGATATAGTACTATAAAGTTTCTAACTATTCAGCTGGAGTTAGAAAGCAAGTTTAACATTTTTTATGTCATAGTTCTCCAAATGGCTCTTTTTCATTTTGCCCACATGCAGGCTAAACTTTTGACAGGGGTTCATATTTTTTTCTCACTTCTCTCGAACTTATAAGGAAGGGAAGAGTTGCAGCAACGGTAAAGTTATTTCCGTGCGACCTATAGGTCACAGTTTCGATCCGTGGAAGTAGCCATTGATGCTTACATTAGGGTTGACTGTCTACATCACACCCCTGCAAGTGCGACCCTTCCCTGGACCCGCGGAATGCTTTGTATAGCGGCCTGTCTTTTTTTCATTCTCTCGATCTTATTAACTCTTATCATTTGTAATAATCTTTGGAAAAACAGAATTTTTGGTGAGGAAGAAGTATTTTTTGGTCAAATAATTAATAAAGATGTGAAAAGTGTGCCATATCAAAAAATGTTGATTTGCTGAATTTTTGCCTAAGTTGATAATCAAAATTTGAGTTGCTTGATTCAATGGACTAAGGTCCATTTGAGATTGTTGTTGCTCTTTTCAATACAGTTGCGTAGTATTAGTTGATGTTGTATCTGACCATCTTATCTATTATGGAGTGATATAATGGATAAGGCGGAGGATTTAATAGAAAGGTAATGCTAAATGATTTAACGCAACTGAGCAGTACTTCCACTGTCCAATTTATCAGTCGAGAGTTAATTTTTTTTAATTTTAGCTGGGAATTCGAACATAAAATCTTTAAGTTTTTTGAAATAAAATTTATATATTTAAAAATAACGTAAAAAGTACGATAAATTATAATATTTAATACAACAACAACCCAGTAAAATTTTATCAGTGGGGTCTGGGGAGGATAGAGTGTACGCAGACCTTACCCCTACTCCATAGGGGATAGAGAGACTGTTTGCGGGAGACCTTCCGCTCAGAGACAATAGCTCTATGAAAACAAAACCCGAAAAATAATATTAGCAACGTGAGAGACAACAAATAAATGGGAAAGCGGTAATACAAGTACTATGCAAAAGTGTGAAACACAACATAATTCGCTAGCAGAACTAGACAAAACACTATCATACTCGTCGGTACAAAGAGGAAAACCGGGACAAAGAGGAAAATCGCTCAACTACCCTTTTACCTACAACCCTAATGTTCAACCTCCACACCTTCCTATCAAGAGTCATGTCCTCGGAAATCTGAAGTCGCGTCATGTCCTCGGAAATCTGAAGTCGCGTCATGTCCTATCTGATCGCCTCGACCTAATACTTCTTGGGCCGCCCTCTACCTCTTCTCGTACCTGCCAAAGCCAACCGCTCACACCTCCTAATCGGGGCATTTAGGCTTCTCCTCTGCACGTGTCCGAACCATCTAAGCCGCGTTTTCCGCATCTTGTCGTCCACCGGAGCCGTCCACCCTCTCCCGAATATCTTCATTCCTAATCTTATCCAGCCTAGTGTGCCCACTCATCCATCTCAACATCCTTATTTCTGCTACTTTCATCTTCTAGATATGTGTATTCTTGATTGGCCAACACTCATCCTCATACAACATGGCCAGTCTAACCACCGCAATATATAACTTACCTTTGAGTTTCGGTGGCATATTCTTGTCACACAAGACTCCAGACACTAACCGCCATTTCATCCGCCCCACCCCAATACGGTGTGTAACATCCCCGTCGATCTCCATGGATAATTGACCCTAAGTACTTAAAACTTTCTCTCTTGAGGATGACCTGTGAGTCAAGTCTGACTTCCACATCCTTTTCTCTCGTCACGTCGCTAAACTTACATTCCACATATTTCGTCTTAGTCCTACTCAACTTGAAACTTTTAGACTCCAGGGCCTGCCTCCATAATTCTAGTCTCCGATTAACGCCGCCTCACGTCTCATCAATCAGAACTATATCATCAGCGAACAACATACACCATGGCACCTCTCCTTGAATATGGTGTGTCAGTGCGTCCATCGCCAGGGAAAATAAGAACGGGTTGAGCGCAGATCCTTGGTATAACCCCATAACCACCGGAAAAGGCTCTGAGTCACCTCCTACGGTCCTAACCCGAGTCATAGCTCCCTCATACATATCCTTTATCGCCCTAATGTAAGCCACCAACACACATTTCACCTCCAAATATCTCCAAAGAACGTCCCTTGGGACCTTGTCATGCGCCTTCTCTAGGTCAATAAACACCATATGCAAATCCCTCTTCTTATCCCTGTATTGTTCCACCAACCTCATGATAAAGTGGATAGCTTCCGTAGTAGAACGACCCGGCATGAACCCGAAGTTATAATATTTAATTCGCAATATTTAAAGACATAAAAATTATGATAAAAAAGAAATTTTGTTTGACTCTCCAAATTCGAACAATACCATATAAATTGGGACGGAGAGAGTACCACGTTACTAGCTGCAATATAGTAAAAGGCAATTATATCGACCATGTCATCTTTACTTCTTAATTCATTATTTCACAAAAGAAAAAAAAAAAAAAAATTTGAACCCGTTAGCGAAATGTCTAAAAATATGCACTACATATCTAACTATTTCATTATGAGATTTTCATATTTATTTTCTAAATTTGGAAAATCGTGTCAATATACCATCTTAATATTTGGAATACTCTGCTAATTTTCTAAGACCAGCTTTAGTGAACTACAAAAGAATAATATGGAAATATTTCAATGAATCCTTTTCCTTTCTTTTACTGTCGGAGGTTTTTGTCCGTTTCTAAAACAACTTTTTGATGGTTTATTTTGCACTTTCGATGATGGTAGTTCTATTCACCATTATAAACAATTATTAATCGTGCTTAGATATCCGTGATTTGGTAAAAGAAAAAGTGGTTTTAGGGGGTAGTTGGGTGACAAATTTATTTTATATATTACCTGTTAGTTCTTGTCTTCTTGACAAATAGGTTCCACCGAATTTTCGTCTTACATGTTTTAAATAATTTAGTCAATTGAATTTCTTTTGTTTTAATAAAGGTACCTGCATGGGCCAAAACCTATCTTCGAAATATTCAGCGTAATATGGCATGAAGCAACGTTATTGGTCGAGCTCACCCAAGACGTAGCGAGGTGGATGGCCGAGATGTAGACATGAGTCGTGGTCAAGATATCGACAGAGATCACGGTCAAGACGTCGATAAAGGTCGAGGTCGAGAGGTAAAATTATTTCCTGATAAGAACACTTTCGAAAAGAAGACTCTCTCTCGCAGAAACACAAAGAATACCTTTTTATAAAGATTCTTGTTCATATTATTCCTCGCTTTTCCATCAGATCCAAGGATTGTTCATGTGAATCTTGGATCTATATGTCATTCATCATTGTCAGACAGAATATTCGTCTTGTCCATCCATTATTGGGTGAATCATTCTCTTTATGTACATCAGTGTCATTTATTGACATTTATTGCTAGTTATATCTCTTTTAATGTTCTTGCTGTGATGGTATTTTATATTCATTGTCAACAACCATATACAGAATATGTCTCATATACTATACGTCATTATGCTTAATATCTAGAGTTATTATCCTTAACTAGATTTAACCCTTTATTATATAAATTTAATAGTTTAACCGAAAATTATATTTTTTAGTCAAATAATTTAGCGCCGTTTGTGGGGATTTTCCAGCTAAGTCTTTTAGTTTCTTCTAGATTTACAACTGGCACTGGTTGCTAACATAAAAAGAAGAAAAAAAAAACATTTTTCTCTCTGCTTGCCTATCTAACATGGCAGGTAACAATGACGAAAGAACAAGAATTAAGAATTATGAGTGACCTCCTAACCAACCTCATGGATGTCATCCACGAGAGCTTAGAAGTAGTGGACGAGAACACAACGCCCAATGCCTCTCCTGGGCGAGGTGGATCACCCCTCCCCACTGCAGCATCACAAAATCCCTTGGCAAGACATCCTCCACATCCATGGGAGAGGAGGAACCACTAGCGATAAAGAAGCTCCTTGAGGCCTGGCTAACTGATACACTGACTAGCGTCCTCCATAAGCTCGTTCAGGACGTGGCCGCAGCGAATGCGAGAACCTGTGCTACACCACTAGTGAACGAGCAACATGATCAACTCCCCCCCACTCGCGACAACAGGTATCACTCACAATGTTGTTAACGATGCAAGCGATGTCGCTCTCACAACCATTCTGAAAAGGATGGAAGAAATGGAAAATGAGAACAAGGTACTTCGGGACCAAATGAGAGAGCACCAGGAAAAGGGTCGATAAAATACCGGGCGCTCCTAAGTTATTGTCGAAGAAAGATGTCGTTTGGTTCATCGAGCAGCGGTACAGTGACAACGCTGCCCCACATGCCATAGCGAAGACATTTAAATTGCCACCTGAAAATATATGATGGCACGACCGACCCACTACGTCACCACCGTGAAAGGTGATCACGCCCAACTCTAGTCCTAGAAAGGATAAGCGGTCGCTGCAAATATAATCTGATCTAAAAGTCCGGAGTCGAATCCCATAGAGAACTAAGGTTTAGCTATAATTGTTCAATATCCCTAACAAACACAAGTCCAAATAATTTTCTAATTATAAATATTATAATATTTATTTTTATCTAATTAACTAACAAATACTAGAAAGCAGTACATCTATCAATTAACAAGGATAAGGATTGAAGTAAGACTAAGGAGGTCTAGAGTTATGATTTTTCTAATTGTCGGAATCCTTCCCACTGTGTCTTCTATAATTTCGCCTAAGTATTTTCTACCGATCGTGAGTAATTTGGTTGTCGTAATTCTCTCTCGAGCAACTACCACAAATTACTAGATGTATTCTCTCGAACTACACGAGTTGTCACTTAATTCATCGCTCACTACGATCGCACCAAAGTTTTGGTATCTCTAATCCCGCCTTTAAACCCTCTGTATTGATCTCTCACATACGTTAGGAGTGATGTTGTTCAACAACTACCTAAATATATACTCTCTCGATCAGTACACACTATATAGGCACAGTCAATTGAGGCCATTCAATCAACAACAACAAACACGCAGTTGAACAAGTAGAGAATTCCATGGCTCAATTATATTAAAACATAACACGAATTCATCCTCCAAAAGGTTCCATCAAAACCCTAGATAACAAATTATCTATTCATAATAGCATGCATAAATACAATACTAGAATTCATAACCAAAAATGAAAATAGGAAGAGGGAAGTGAGAAACTTGTAGAAGAATTCTCCACCTTGCTCCTAGTGTGTTCGTGCCTCCCTAGGTCCAAAGTGTGTCAAAAGTCCTCAAAATACTGTATTTCCATGTATATATATACCAAGTAGGGTCGGGACCAAACAATTATACCTTCTCCTATGCGAAAAATGACACTTTTTTTCGGACAAGACGTGTGCGGCCGCGGATCAACCGCGGATTTTGGCCAGTTTCTGCCTCACATTTGTGGCCAGTGCGCGGCTTCGAACTTGTCGCGCATTTTTCACCCTGTTATGTTTGTAATTTGGAAGAACGTAAAACTATCCCGTTGAATTAGCTTTCCAACCATATATTGTGGAGACAAAATGGAGTTCTAAACGGAAAGTTATGTGCATTTTACTAGACAATGCGCAATATGCCTACTCGATTCTTCGTTCGTTCTTAACTATCATTCGTTGATCCCCGAACACGATCCTGGCTTAATTACTTGGGCTTTTACCCTGAATTCAAAGCTCCTAATCACTTGAATTCACTTCATAACATCTACATAGCTCAGAATCACTCCTACAACACTAGCGATTAAAGCTCAAACTCAATTAAAGTGCAGACAAGGTGGGTTTCTCTGACGGTAAGCACTCTCCACTTCCAACCAAGAGGTTGTGAGTTCGAGTCACCCCAATAGCAAGGTGGGGAGTTCTTGGAGGGAAGGAAAATAAATAAATTAAAGTGCAGTAAATTAGAGTATAAGAAGCAGCTAAAATACGTAATTATAGCCTATCATCAAAAGGCAATAAAATCCCACGGAACAAGTATCCTCCGTTCTGCTAAAGAAATTTGGTGAAACCCTCACGGAAGGAGCACTAACCCGGTACTCGCAACTACCATCTTGTTCATCACAACCTTCGAAGAAATGGTCGATAAGTTCGTGAGGACCCATGCCGGAGCCAAGAAGGATGAGGCGAGAATGAATGATATCTTTGCTATCAAACAGTCCCTAGGAGAAGGACTGAGGGATTTCCTCGCCCGTTTCAACCGAGTGAGAATGACTTTGCTCATTATATCAGAAGGAATGGCGGTGGTCGCTTTTAAAAATAGGATGAACAGAAATGGTTCGAGGGTGACAAGAAAATTATTAAGTCGGCTTATGAAATACCCCCCCAAAACTTGAGACGAAATACATAATGCATATTGTGCCGAAGTTCGAGCAGACGAAGATGACCTCAATGGGCCGACTCATCGACTGACCTCGGTACAAGCAAAATCCAGAAAAGATCGGAGAAGTGATATCAAAAGAGATCCGACAACCTCACAGCCAAACCGGGAACAACATCTCCCATATGTCAAAACTGGTGTTGTACCCTCACATCGCCATGAAGAAGTCCCACCCCGGTCAAGAACAGGGACTCACCAGAATGAAAGAGGTATGCCCCATTTATTATCCGCTCACAATTTTTGCGTGTCACCTACAGAAATCGTCTACGCCTTGGAGAAGCTCTGATCAAAGGTAAAGTGGCCACAAAATATGAGGTCAGACCCGAATACTAGAAAATCAGACGCCCTCTGCGAGTTCCATCAAGAGCGAGGACACAAAATCGAAGATTGCATCGCCTTATGACAGGAGGTCGTAAACATGTTGCGATAGGGACACCTCAATGTATTGCTGAGCGATCGGAGAAGAACCAACTTCTTCAGGGGGCGCGAACAACATCAAGGGCCACCGAAGCCACCCTCTCCAACCCGCACCATCCATATGATCATCGGTGGTGGAGACGACGCATCCATCAATAGCGTGAAGTTCACCACGACCCACAAGCTCAAACGACCAGTCACTTACGAACGGTATGACGAATTTGAAGAAATTAACATCTTCGATAAATCAGACACCAACGGTTTGGCATTCCCTCACTATGACGCTCTTGTTATTACTTTATGAATTTTACATACCGACGTAAGAAAAATTATGGTAGATGACGGGAGTGGCGTGGGTATTATCCATCCTTGAGTGCTCACACAAATGAAACTCGAGGACACGATAGTACCACGTTGCATCACACTAACAGGCTTTAAAAATGCAGTTGAACGAACATCTGGCGAGATCACACTCCTCGTACTAGTGGGTGGAGTCACTCTGGAGATCACATTCCACATCATGGATCAGGACATGGCATACAATTCCATAATAGGGCGACCGCGGATACACACCATAAGAGTTATACCCTCCATCTTGTACCAAGTCATCAAATTCCCAACTTCGTGGGGCATATTCAACATACGCGGGGAACAAGGCACATCCCAAGAGTGCTACTGCATCGCCCTAGACTGCACGACCACTCAACAAATTAGAGATAAAGAGAAAGAATCATAGCAATCAATAGGGTCGAGGTCGGTAAGCAACGACATCAAAGACATCATCAGAGATCCCGATGTGGCCGAGGCTGCAGGATCGACCATAGAGGACCTCGACCCCGTTCAGCTAGACATCAACGACCACATCAAGAAAGCTTACATTGACTTCAAACTCTAAGAACTGGGTAGGTTTCGCAGATTTTCAATTTCTAATGCGGACTTGTTTGCTTTTAGCCATGCAGATATGTCAGGTATCCCAAAGAAGATCGCCACACACAGATTAAACACTGATCCACTCTACCCCCCCCCCCCCCCCCCCC
>ML245190.1:57014-72576 GCA_005239495.1 Nicotiana undulata
TGTCCGGGTACCCCAAAAAAAATGCCCCCCCCAAGTTAAAACCCTGACCCCCCCTCCCCCCCCCCCCCCACCCCCGGATAAGGCTGGTTCGTCATAAGTTCAATTATACAATCAATGACGCAGTACGCGAGAAGTGGAAAAATTGTTGGAAAATGGTTATGTTAGAGAGTCAAAGTACCCCCAATGGGTTTCCAACGTGGTCATGGTGAAAAATAAAAATAGTAAGTGGCGGATGTGCGTAGATTTCACCGACTTGCACAAAGCTTGCCCCAAGGATTTGTTTCCATTACCTCATATCGACCAACTCACCAATGCGACAGCCGGAAATGAGTTGCTGAGTTTCTTGGATGCCTACTCGGGATAGAACCATATCCTTATGGAGGAAGAGGACCAGGAAAATACCACCTTCATCACCCACCAGGCGACCAACTACTATAGGGTCATGCCTTTCGGATTGAAAAATTGGGGGGGGGGGGGGGGGGGAACTTATCAAATGCTGGTGACGAAAATGTTCAAAGAACAACTCGGAAAAACAATGGAGGTATACATCATAGACATGCTGGTCAACTCTAAAAAGAAAGAAGATCACATCGACCATTTAAGAGAAGCCTTCGACATACTCAGGCAATACGACATGAAATTGAATCCCGAAAAGTGTGCAATCGGTGTGGCCTCAAGAAAATTATCGGGTTTCATAGTGTTGCATCGGGAATCAAGATTATCTCGACCAAATCAAGCCATAGAGGGTATACCAGAGCACTTGGCCACCAAAAAGTAAGTCCAGCAGTTAACTGGTCGTATCGCTGCTCTATCAAGGTTCATCTCGCGCTTCTCCGATAGGTGCCACTAATTCTTCGGCGTACTCAAAAAGGAGAACGGCCTCCAGTGGACCCCTGAGTGCGTCCAAGCACTGAAGGAGTTGAAGGTGTACCTGTCCTCGCCACTGTTGCTTTCAAAACCAAAATCAGAACATCCTCTCCTTATCTATCTCGTCGTGTACAAAGTAGTTGTGAGTGCAGTCTTAGTCCAAGAAAATAAAGGTACGCAATCTCCCATCTATTGCATTATCAAGACACTAGTAGACGCCGAGACGAGGTACCCCCACCTTGAAAAACTGGCTCCATCCTTGGGCGTAGCTCCACGGAAGCTTAGATCGTATTTCCAATGCCACCCCATCTCGTTCGTCACTGTTGATACCCAATTTTTCCCTCATATTTTTTTGAATAAATATATATACTTTCAAAATAGTGCATATGCACCATCACTTGATTTATAAACATATACAAGCATTTTCATAATTTTCTATAATTTTTAAAGGCTTTAAATCAATTTATTCCTGCATTTTTAGTATATAAATACTCATTAATTACCTCACAAATTATTTTATAATACTTTTATCACCTAATTCCATCATTTACACCCATATTAGGTTTTAAATATTTTAGCATAATTATTGCATTTTTAAAGGCTAAAATTGCACATTTGTAATAATAGCCTATATGTATTTATAATTACTTTATTTATTCCAAAATAATCTTTTTATACTCTTATAATGTTAAATAACTATTTTTCTTTGTTTTCATACACAAATGATATTTTTATATTATTTATTTATTATTTTTTATAAATTATTTACTAATTAAATTTAGGTATTTAAAATCTGGCCTCAATTTGCAACCAATTTCGGACCCAAACCCACACGCTTACACCAGCCCAATTACCCCTGACCCAATTACCCTTACCCAATTAAACTACCCGACCCAGAATTTACTGGGCCTAAATTTGGGGTTTTTGATTCTTCAAAATCAAACCAAATCTGGTTCGATCCTGTAATTATTTTGTTAAAATCTCTGTCTATATGTCTAAATGCATCTCTTTGCTTGTTATTTCTGCCGATTTTGTATATTTTGCCTAAATTAGTGTTTCAAAATTTTCTTTTCTTATTGAATGTTAAGTGCTTTCCTTTTTAGCACTTTGACTAATTATTGTCATATTTGTGTGTTCAATTTTAGTACTATTTAAACCCCTCTCCCATTCCCCTTTAGACAGACCGAGAGTTCAAAATTGTTCTCACTACTATAAACAAAATCATACACTGTTATTCTCTAGCTATACTATTATTCTGTGCTTTTTATTTCTGGCCGGTTAGAAGCCAAGACAAAAAATCCTCAACTGTTTTGCTCCATTTGGTGATAATTGCTACACTACTAGATTCTTTTTCTGTTTCACCTTAACTGGTGAGTCACTGGATCCTTTGCTATTCTATTATGATTTTCTGCTTAATGTATTACTGTTATCAAACCATGTTACTTTAAATGCTATTACTTATAGTTAAGACATGTTGAACTTAGTTAGTGAAATATGCCTAACTCTGTGTTTGTTTAGGGTTGTCTTTTAGAGTAAAAAATGCTTTCATACCTCTCCCTAAGGACTATTTGGTTATGTATGCCTTAACAGATTCATTAGTTTGTTTATTGAACTTGTTACCATATGATTTGTCTGATCTTGTGCTCACTATGTCTTGATACCTCTGCTAAATGGCTTAATCAAGTCCCTAATACTAATTAGTGTGTTCCTGACCTACTGTTAATCAATGAGCTTTCCTACCGTGACCTAGTCTAATCTGCAGCTGTTGTTGTTTTTGTGAACTATTTATGAACTGATCCTTATTAGCATATGAATTTGTTAATTCTCAAAACTTTATTAAGTCTGCTTAGGTTCAAATGTTTGCTATTTGTTTCTATTCTATGTGTGATTCTGTCCCTAAATCCTATCTTGCTTTCCTGAATCTTCACTCTTTGCTGGCTGAAAGCCAAAGAAATTTAGGTTCTGCCCCTTGGCCTTCTTAGTGTGAGCACTGCTCAGGGTTCATATGAGACCCTCGTGAACTTTGTCACACTAAGATTCGGTGCCTAGTTTTCCTTGAACTGTTCTGATCATTCTTCTCTAGTGTGAGAACTGCTTTGTGTTCTTGAAGCCCTTGGGAACTCTGACACACTAGAGATTTGGGTTCTGTATGCTTATCCTTGAGATATGGGTGAATCATTCACTGCTGGGTACTGTGTATCAATGAACATGGGCTTTTGGAGCTATTGTAAGTTGAAGGCATGGCCTGTCCAGGTGTATTTGGGCATGTTGCATGCTTTCTATAGTTTATATGCTTTGTAATTCATTTATTCAATTCTGGTCTGTAATAATTATTTGTAATAACAATTGGGGTGTTAGTAAATTAGAAAACTGGGTTTATTTTAACATTTTCATGAGAATGGGTAGAAATCCTGCTTATAGGTGTTTACTTTGCTCATTCTGCTATTGTGTTAGAAATCCTGCCTATAGGTGTTTACTTTTCTCATTATGCTATTGTGTTAGATAACTTGCCTATAGGTGTTTATTTTTTCATTCTGCTATTGTATGTTATATAATCTGCCTAGAGTTGTTTACTTACTCGAATAAGCTCTGTGGATATCCTGCCTATTCTGCTTTTACACGTTAGATACCATGTTTATAGGGAATAAAATAATCAAAGCTCAGTTTGCACTGCAGCACATTCATTAGGGGCATCATGATCATATGGTCATTTACAAATCCGCATTTCAGAAATCATGCCTATAGGGTTCTTAATGGATTGATATGCTATTGTCATACTTGCTCATTTGGTATACATGTCTATAAGAACCAAAACCAGTTTCAATCATCAAAGGTAGGAATCATGTCTATAGGGGTAATCACCATCTGTACTAAGTACTAAAATTAGGCTTTAAAACACTATCTCGTTGAACACCATTAGAAAGTATGCCTATAGGAACAACTGAGTAATTCTGAATATCTCTCATTGTTTATCACTGCCTAATACTGAATAAATCACCTAGATAACATGTTTATAGGTTTTTAACCGCTTATACTTATAATCAGTAGGCAACTATGCAGTCACTTAGAAATTACTTTGCATAACTGCTAGAATTGATTAAAATCCAGAATCACATAGAAATCATGTCTATAGGATCTAACAACTTTAATTGTTGAAACTGTCAAAACGCCTAACCTGATGCGTGCATTTGTTGCCTAAGTGTGGAGGCTAACTTGAGCCCTTATCTGCTTTTATACGAAATTCTAACTTGTTTTTGTATGTTGCCTAGTTTACCATTTTGATCAACCTAAGTTAAGTCTAGAACCATCCAAAATAGAGGTCCAAATGCCTCATGGGCCTTATGCAAGGGACATGTAGTGCACGCATAAGGTACGATTTAGAATTGATTAGAGCGATTTAGGTAAATAACTTAAAGATAGTAATCGGATAGTAGGAGATGATAGTCTGTGCCCGCTGAATAATATAAGAAACACCCCCGTCTCGGGGGAGTTACGAAGTATTATTTATGTTGCACGGGGTGATCCTTTAAGCTAAAAATCTTAGGACCCCCCATTCCTATTAAAATAATTACCTCTCTTCTTTATTAGACTAATTCACATAATTTGAGTTCGGACCCACCGTTGTGGACCTCGAGGAGTGCCTAACACCTTCTCCTCGAGGTAATTTGAGCCCTTACCCGATCTTTGGTGACGCAAACTAGTAAACCCGAGTCATTTGCAATAGGTGCCCTAATGCACCTTAATCCGTTAAGTGACGACTCTCTTTTAATAACCCTTCCTCCCTTCTTAAAAGAGTTGTCAATGTCGAAATCTGATTTCGCGAGAAAAAAGGGGGCGCGAAAGCATGGCGACTCTGCTGGGGATATCCTTAGGCTCTTACCGTAACTCGTATCTGATAGGCTTAGTTAGTCTTTTTCATTTGGATTTTGATGTAATAGCAGGACCATGAACCGGAGCCTCGGACGGAACCTCGCTCGACTCTCGAACTCCCGAACTCCCGAACTCACCACTCCAAAACTTCGAGAACTACACTGACCTGATTCCTTTATAGCCAAGGATATGTAGGCAACCTCCGAAGCAAGGTTCGGTCAAACCTTTTTCAAAATGCTTCCAAATGGAGTACCAAACGGGCAAAAATTGCTCGTGGTTGCTCACTTTATCTTTGCCCGAAAACTCTTCATGTTCTCGAGCAAAGAGGGGCAGCTGTGAACACCCAATTTTTGCCCCGCATGGAAATTACTCCTAAAAATAATCAAAAAATAACTTTTAATGAATTTTAGGAACTTTTCTTTATTTAGTTGCATTTCATGCATGTTTAATATTTTAAAATCATAGAAAAATCATAAAAATTGTCACATTTTTTCATTTCATGTAATCTTAGGTTTAATTCGCATTTTTAGAAATTAATTACCCTTTAATTGATAGATTAATATATAAAAGTCACAAAAAATATACACTAGCTTAATCAATTAGTTTATTTAATTAGTTAAAATGTTAATTAGATCGTTTTGATAAAAGAAAGTTAATTAGTAGTAAGATGACTATTTTTGAAAGATAAAAATTGCCCTTGTTTTAATTTGGCCTAATTTCAAGGCCCAAAATCCCAGGTCCAACCAAATTTTCCACAATCCAACCCTAATCCCCTCTTCTATATAACAGAGACCTAATTAGACACAAAAGGGGAGGACCACCCCCCATCATCTCAAAAAAAAAAAAGACCGACGGCTGCACATTTCCCTAAAAATGGAATTTTTCTTCTAATTTCATGTTCCTTAAGATGAAGGCTCCTCCCTTCCGATCTTCTTTCTCAAAAAATTGAAAAGACACAAGAGAACAAAGGAAAACAATCTGGAAGTAATTCATCAAAAAACGCAGCTTTCTTCTTTACTAATGAACCCAACCAGATTTTAGAGATATAGACTCTTTGCGCAAACGAGTTTTACGGCGAGGTTTCGAGTCGCCGACGAGGTCTTCGGCGAGGTTTCGGTTCCAGATTGCGTTCAAATTTATTGGTGTATTAGCTTGAAGCTTTTGTCCGGTGTCTGTCTCTGTTGTAAAGCTTTGGTTAAAAGAGCTTTTCTCTTTCCAATCAAAAAATATAGTTTGGCTTCCCTAAAGGTCCATTCTAAATTCTTCTCAATTTTTAAGTTGCTTTGTTCTGTTGAGTGATGCAGTAATTTATTTGATTTGATTCTATTATGTTTATGGCATTTTTGGCTATATTAGCATGTGTTTTATTTAGTTTCATTTTATGAAAATTGTTGTGAGGTTAGATGGTAATGATAGGTTAGTTGCTGAAGGGAAAGGGAGATATATTGGACTATGTGGATTGTTATGGCTCATGAAATAAGATTTTATTTGCTTTCATTTTAATACTGGTTTGCTATTAAATTACTTATTTTCTTTGTGGAATATATGCAAATAATTCGTGATGTCAATTAGGGAAGGAATCTTAAATTTTTTTTTTCTTTCTTTTTTCAGTAAAACTTTTCTTTGGATAGTTAAAAAATAATGAATTGGAACATAAACTGTTTCATTTCATTTCTTGTGAAAAAACCCATAGCCATGATAATTTTTTTTCTTCTCTTTCATGATTGTTGTTCCTTTTAAATAAATTCTCCTTCCCGTTATGTTTTCCTCATTTGCTTAAATCTAATTTGATTTCTGAAAGTGTGTGTGCTTTAGAAAAAATAATAATTTGTTTTCCCACGATTAGTTTGTAGTTCACGTTAGTTTGCTATTCCATTTGTTTAGTCATAGAAAATATCGTGACTATGGGTACGGTTCTCGTAGCATGGTCACGATACGTAAATCCCACTCGGGAGTGGCAACTCATGTCCCTGACCTCAGCTTAAAACTATATTAAAATCACGTGTCGCAATTACGGGTACATTTCATGTGGCGTAATCGTAACATGTACAAAGCATAAACGAGTGCACGTTCTCGTGACTTGTTTTCAAGATAAATTCATACTTATCAAAAGCGGCTAAATTTCAAAGAGTTTAAATATGCAATAGGCTAAAACACGTAAATAATCAGATAATTTAGGCCAAATAATAATAGTTAAGCGACCGTGCTAGAACCACGGAATTCGGGAATGCCTAACACCTTCTCCCGGGTTAATAGAATTCCTTACTTGGATTTCTGGTCGCAGACAAATCAAAACAGAGTCAAATCTTCCTCGGTTTGGGATTTTCAAAACAAACGGTGTCCCGGAGCATCGTCAAAAATCCGGGTGGCGACTCTGAAATAATAAATAAATCCCAAATTCGAATAATGTCACTTTAATTAGAAAAACTCCCTTATTACCCCTTCATTAATCCGGGGGTAGTGAAAAAAGGAGGTGTGACAGCTCTGGCGACTCTGCTGGGGATTGAACCTAGAATCTCTGGTTCAGGGTTCAAGAATTCGAGCTTAGAATAATTGTTATACTTGGCTTTATTATCTGATTTTTACATGTTTGAACCTAATGTGCTAAATGCCGCATTTTACCGCTTTGATATTATGTGAATTGCATATAAACTGTGCCGAAACCCTTCTTCTCTCTGAGTCTTCTAAATCATCTGGGAAGTGTGCACTTCGTGTGACTTCTTTTCTGTTAGAGTCATCCCAATTTTAGAACGAGGTATGGACAAGTTGCAAAGTCGGTGAAGCTTCTGTTTTCCCGATACGCTGCCCTGACCTCGGCTCGAGCTGTCCGCTTGGGTAAGACTTGTTTAGAACAAAACCCCAGGATTTAAACCTAGTATAACATAGCCTCATGTCGGATCCCTAGTAGGAACGATTATTTGCATCATGTGCATTTGACTTAGAGGACTCAACACAGGGGTTGGGTCCGTCTAGGACAGGTGAACCCGAAATAAAAGACCATCCTGATGCATCTTACCTGCTATGTGTACAATATTTTGTTTTGGCTTGTTTGTTGACCGAATAAAGAAAAATAGCAACAAGAAAATCAAGAGGGATATGATAGAAAATTTACCCGATTTTTGAAAATCTCGATACTTGAAAATGTCATGAAACTCTGTCAAAATATTTTGAAAGATGTAGAAAGAGAAAATGTATTTTAAAAAAATGAAAATAAGTTAATATCATGTTTTCCCGGTTTCGTCAAAATTGGCAGAACTACGCGTGTCTGATTCTCACCAGATGTGAGATACGTAGGCAAACCTCATCGGTTCCGGCCCCTATTTTTACGAAAATCAAAAATATTTTCCGTTACTTACTCTATAGAAAAGTCTTTCTTTGAGACCCCAATTCTCAAAAATAAAAAAATAAAAATTCTTTTAATTACACTTCTTTAGAAGTCTTTCTTCAGAAAATCTCGAATAAAAAAAATTAACCAAACATATTTTCTTTCATTTTAGAAGTCTTTCTTTTGAAAAGAAAATCAAATCAAAATCCAAAAAATATTTTCTACTTTTTTAGAAGTCTTCTTTCCCAACCACATAAAAAAAATCATCATGAAAAAATCCAAAAAAAATATTTTGTTTCTTCTTTAGAAATCTTTCTTTCAAAAGTTTTGAAAAACAAAAATACAAAAGAAAACCAAAATAAAAAATCTAAAAAAAAAATTCATTCTTCTTGCGAAAATTGAAAAGAAAATTCAAGATTCAAAAATATTTTCTTTAGAAGTATTTCTTTCATAAGTTCAAAGTAAAAGTCCAAAAAAATCAAAAAAAAATATTCCTTTCTTCTTTAGACATTTTTCTTTCGAGATTCCAAAAAAATATATATATAAAAAGCGAAAAAATATTTCTTTCTTCTTTAGAAGTCTTTATTTTCAATAATTCTAAAAAACAAGCAAATAGAACTTCAAAAATATTTTCTTCTTTTAAGTCTTTGTTTAAAAAAAAAATACGAAAAGAAAAATTCAAAACAAAAAAAAAGTTAGTTTATTTACTTTATTCCCAATCTTCCCGAACTACGCAAGATCTGATTCATGCGGCGTCATGATACGTAGGCAATCCTCATCGGATTCGATCATAACCATAAAAATTAAAAAGAGTGAGAGAAAAAGAAAGTGAAAAAAGAGGGAAAAAGAAAAAGAAAAAGAAAGATTGATAGCAATAAGGACCGACTGAGTCCACTCTAACATGTTTTTGTTTTGAATTGTGAAGAAAGTTTGAGGTGGTCGGTTTGTGGTAAGCTACAACACATCCATAATTCACAAGGTCCAAGAGAAAATGCCAATGACAACTGACATCGAAGCTGTTACGAGTGGTCATGAGACTCAAGGTCAGAGGGTTCAACAAGCGTCTACCATGGTTGAGGAAAATAGAGTTCTGCAACAGAATATGGCTGAAATGTGTCAAGCATGGGCTAATGGCCAAAGACCGCCCTTTTCTTCTCATGGTTTCCTAGAGTTCACACCCATCTCGACTATTGTCATTCCGGTCTCATTGCCTGAGCAATCATATCCACCCGGGTTCAGTCCATATCCAAACTGTACAACTACAACTGGAACTTCTGTTACGTGTTCCCAAAGTGTGCCATTGACAACCAATCAGACAACCGTTGTTGTTATGCCCGTCTTCACTATCCCACAGCCAACAGTGGTACAGAACAAAGGTCATGAATCACAATTTGCTACCCATTAAGAGCAATATCACTCTCATGAGTACCATTCATACCTATTTGATCTTCCTGCAAAGATTGAGAAGCTGGCCCAGGAAGAAATGACCCAAAGAGTGAAAAGCTTAGAACAACAGTTGAAAAACATGCAAGGGTTGGCAGGGAAAAAAAGTATTGCCTTCAAGGATCTATGTATGTTCCCCGATGTCCACTTGCCACCTGGTTTCAAGATCCCCAAATTTGAAAAGTATGATGGACATAGAGACCCCATAGCCCACCTGAAAAGGTATTGCAATCAGCTAAGAGGTGCAGGAAGAAATGAAGAATTGCTAATAGCTTATTTTGGGGAAAGCCTTACAAGAGTAGCCTCCGAATGGTTTATGGATCAAGACACATCTCGCTGGTATGTCTGGGATGACATGGCCCAGGACTTTGTCAAACAGTTCCAATACAACATCGACATCGCCCCAGACCGCAATTCCCTTTCCAACCCGAAGAAGAAACCAACTGAAAGTTTCAGGGAATATGCCATTAAATGGAGAGAGCAAGCAGCTAGAGTTAAGCCACCCATGGATGACCACGAGCTAATCACTGTCTTCCTCCAAGCTCAAGAGCCAGACTATTTTCAAAACATGATGTCCGCAGTTGGCAAATCCTTCTCGGAAGCAATCAAAATGGGAGAAATGGTTGAGAATGGTCTTAAGACAGGCAAAATTATAAGCCAAGCAGTTCTCAAAGCCGCAACTCAGGTTGTCCAAATTGAATCTGGTAGTTTTAGTGACATGAATGAGGAAGATGAAGAAATCATGATGGCATCAGGGTTGAGAAGAGGTCCTAGGAGAACATCTCGAAGGTATGACCAGCCTCGTCTGTTTTCCGACGATTCCCCTGAGCAACCCTATCCACCTTAGAACCCACAATACTTTTTTTCTCCACCTGAGTATGTTGTCCAGCCACCAAGACACCCCAGAAGCGAGCATCGCAAAATCTCCACCAGCCTCCACAGAATGTCCAAGTGTCCTATAACCCACATCCAAGCAAGGGGTATAGAGGAGAACAAAGGTTGAAAGATAATTTTACACCAATAGGAGAGTCATATGCAAGCTTGTTTGAGAAATTAAAGCATTATGACATGATTGCACCTATTCCTCCAAATCATGTGGATCCATATGCAAGAAGCTTTGACCCTTCTAAAAGGTGTGAATACCATTACAATGCCCAGGGGCACGATGTTGAAAATTGTCGGGATTTGAAAAGAAAATAGAAAGGATGATCCAGGAAAACCTGATTGTGATCCAAGACAGTGACACCCAGAATATCACGCAGAATCCTTTACCTGCACATGATGATGCACACTTTGTGGGGATGATGCATGATGACATAGAGTATGAGAATCCTCTCGGGAACTCGCTGACTGAAGTTAATGATTTTGGAGAAGGCTCTGCTGATTCTGATGAGCAAATTTGTGGCTAAATGTCAAGCCTATAAATTGAAAAATCATTCCCTCCTCACTGGGAAGGAATATTGGTAGCTTGTTTTGATGTTTTTTCTGTTATCTGGGTTATTTCAGGGTTGTGATCCAGATTTTATTTGTTCTATTGAGTCAAACCCTTCTATCCCTCTGTTCTGTTTGTGTGAGTCTTGCCGATCTGTTTTGTTGTTATTTTTATTAGCCGGGTTATTTTAGGGTTATAACTTGGATTTTAGGTTGTTTGTCTTGTTGTTTAATCAATGAAATACAATTTGTCATTTTGTGTCATTCCATGCTTAGTTCTTTTCCCGCTAGTTTTACTGATATGACATGCATGCGGAAATTTTGGCCAGATCTTAAAAAATGATTTAGTTTTGAATGAGATAAGTGAGAAAGAGACACTTTTGAGGACGAATAAAGAGTTGAAATACTTTGGAATTAAGGTTGAGTAAAATTCACCTTCAAATCATTGTGAAGATCGGGCTTGAGGATATTGAATCAACTGAAGCTTGGTCGAAATTTTGACATTAATGGATGGAAAGTGTCTTTCGACCACGACACACCAAGAAAATAGACATGTTCATCAATGTTGTGATCATAAAAAGATAATATGTTTTGGCATTTTCGAGGCTGGGAGGCCCTTTTTCTGCTATCTAAACACCTTATACCCTTCTCTACCCCCTTTTGAGCCGGTGTCATTTTTCTTTGACCACCCTCTTTTGGAATCAAGTTTAGAGTCAAAAGCCAAAAAACAAAACACAAAGAAAATGAAAAAAAAAGTGAAAAAAAAATGAAAAGAAAAGTCCATGCCCCAAGAGTACAAACTGGGGCAACTCTTAGAAGGTTCAAATGAAAAAAAAGGATAAGAAAAGAACAGTCAAAGTCCATGCCCTCATAAAATAAAAGCTTGGCAATTTGTTTTGAAAAAAAAAAGTAGAAAGAAAGAAAAATGAAATAAAAAAAAAGGAAAAGACAAAGAAAAGAAAGAAAGAAAAAAATATAGTTAGGTCTGATGTTCGAACTACGTTAGACTTGATTCCTTTAAAAAAAAAGATACGTAGGCAGCCTTACACGGTTCAGTCCAACCAAATAAGAGTAAAAAAAAAAGTCAAAAAGAAAAATCCAGAAAAAATCCCCAGTAGCTAAAACTGGGGCAGAAATTTTATTTCACTTTTGAAAGAGTCGATTCCAAGAGTTGTAAGTCTACAACCCCCTTATTTTGAGTTTACTTTGAGCCTTCCATCCTTTCCAACCCTATCCAAAAGCCTTCCAAATAAAGACCTCCTGATATACCTTTGAATGCCAAGAGAAGCATGCAATGAGCAACGGTGTTACACGACATAGAACACTGTTAGTTGCTCACGCAAGAAAGCATGGAATGAGCAACAGTTGCCACACGACGTAGAACACTGTCAAGTTACTCACAAAAGAAAAAGAAAAAGAAAAAAAAAGGAAAAAAATGAGAGAGTCTTACTAGTGAAAACCCTCACGGGCACTGTAAGGCGATGGTAAGTAGAGATAAATAAATGAGAGAGACTTGTTGGTGAAAACCCCTCGTGGCACCACTAGTCGAAAGTGAGTCGTGAAGCTGATGCAAAGGATTTGACACGAACAAGCCCGACTTCAAAGTCATAAGAATGATAAAAGGAAAGATTTGGTCAGTTTGATAGATCGGCCATTAAGTCCAAAATGCATGTCATGATCATTAAGGCTAGTTACCGCAAAATAAAAAAAAATAAAAAATTAACTCTTCTTTCTTTCCTTCCGACATGGGCATTTCTTGTTAATACTTGTTTCTTTGCGTCATTATGTCCTTCACTCTGAGTCAGTCCTTGTCAAAACGAGCAAGAAAAGATTTCAAAATCTGCTATCAACTTTTCAGTTGGACAAAAGTGAATTTGGCCAGCACATTCAGTTGTTACAGTCAACATGCCTCGAGGGTTCATGAAAATGGTTTCCCCCCAAAAAGACTTTTGTCAGCCTACTTGGCACAAACAAAGATTACTGGTATTCCATCTGACAGACAAATTGCTCCAAAAAGCAAGAAGCCATTCAAAATGTGAGAAAAGGTCTCCTAAGCAAAAATCTCTAGTTGGGATAAGGTTGATTGAGCCACAAATACAAATTGTACCGGGTGTGAAATAATCAGGGTTGATGCAGAGCAAAAGTCTCTTGAAACCGATTCAAGCTGATCCGAGGAAAAGCCAAGCTGCTTAGGACTCAAGGCCACAAACCGATCACCACTCTCAAAACTGACAAAATTTTCTTTGTTGAAACAGGAACAAAGCAGTGCAAGGAAGGTGGTTCAAAAACAAAAACAAAAAAAAAAGAAGGAAAGAAAGAAAAGAAACACACAAAAAAAAAGGGAAGAACCGGCAAAGGTAAGTTTCTCAAATCTTTGCCTTTATCTGTATGCATGAAATGTTGCCATTGCACTTCACATATTTCCTCCTAGGATAAAAAGTCCTAGTTTGATGAATTTTCTCCTAGGATCAAAATTTTAGTCTGATGAATCTTTCTCCTAAGATAGAAGATCTAGTCTGATGAATTTTCTCCTAGAATCAGAATCTTGGTCCGATGAATCTTTCTCCTAAGATAGAAGACCTAGTCTGATGAATTTTCTCCTAGGATCAAAATCTTAGTCTGATGAATCTTTCTCCTAAGATAATGAAAAAAAAGACCTAGTCTGATGAATTTTCTCCTAGGATCGAAATCTTAGTCCGATGAATCTTTCTCCTAAGATAGAAGACCTAGTCTGATGAACTTTCTCCTAGGATATAAATCTTAGTCTGATGAATCTTTCTCCTAAGATACCCAAAAAAAAAAACCCAGTCTGATGAACTTTCTCCTAGCCCAGTCTTCTTAGTCTGATGAATCTTTCTCCTAAGATAAACAAAAAAAGACCTAGTCTGATGAATCTTCTCCTAGGATCGAAATCTTAGTCTGATGAATCTTTCTCCTAAGATACCCAAAAAAAAAAACCCAGTCTGATGAACTTTCTCCTAGGACAACAATCTTAGTCTGATGATTTTTTTCTCCTAAGATAGAAGACCTAGTCTGGTGAACTTTCTCCTTGGATAAAAATCTTAGTCCGATGAATCTTTCTCCTAAGATAGAAGACCTAGTCTGATGAACTTTCTCCTATGATAGAAATCTTAGTCTGATGAATCTTTCTCCTAAGATACCCAAAAAAAAAAAGATCTAGTCTGATGAATTTTATCATAGGATCGAAATCTTAGTCCGATGAATCTTTCTCCTAAGATAGAAGACCTAGTCTGATGAACTTTCTCCTATGATAGAAATCTTAGTCTGATGAATCTTTCTCCTAAGATAAGAAAACCTAGTCTGATGAATTTTCTCCTAGAATAATTTTTTTTTTTTTAAAAAAAAAAAAAAGAAGAAGAAGTCTTGTTCTAGAAAAAAAAAGTTTATTTATGTCCTCAGAAAATAAGCATTGACGAATTTTGTTTAAAAGAATGATTGGTTCAAAATAAAAAACAAAACAAATTGAAAATATTTGAAAAACAATTCCTTCTTGGTTCGTTTTAGCAAAGGGTATACAATTCCCTGGTTTCGTTTTCCAACATAGGGTCTTCACTCCCTAGTTGATGCCAGCATAGCCTGATGCCAACATAGGGTCTCCACTCCCTAGTTAATGATTTTTCCAATATAGGGTCTCCACTCCCTAGTTGATTCCAACATAGGGTATACAATCCCTAGTTGATTTTATTTTCCAACATAGGGTATACACTCCCTAGTTGATGATTTTCCAGCATAGGGTCTCCAATCCCTAGTTGATGATTTTCCAACATAGGGACTCCACTCCCTAGTTGATTCCAACATAGGGTCTCCATTCCCTAGTTGATGCCGGCATAACCCGATGAATCTCATTTCCAGACACCGTCATAACCCGGTAATCTTTTCTTGACGACAGCATAACCTGTCAATTCTCTTCCAACATAGGGTCTCCAACCCCTAGTTGATTTTACCTTTGGGCATAGGGTATCCACTCCCTAGTCTACAATAACTCCGGGTGCACTGTTCCCGACTTTTCACCACTTTTAATAATAAAGTAGTATAGATTTCCTTACAATAACTCACGATTTCCTAGTGAAAACTGGGGCAGAAAATTTCGTTCGTTTGTTTTTTGATTTTGTGCAGATTGCATTTTTAGGACAATGGATTCGAGACGACCAAAAGAAGACGTCTCAATTTAGAATAAAAGAAAAGAATAAAAAGAAAAGAGTTGAACCCCAAAGTGCAGAAGCGGGAAAGACGTCGATTATTCAGGACGAGATTGAAGTCATTTGTTCTGTATATCCTGCCTTGATCCGAAAAGCTGAAGAAGATTTAACCAACACCTACAACGAACAAGCATCAAGATTCAGATCAGAGTCTTTATAAAGAAGCAGCCAAGACTCAAGATCAAGCTTCAGAAGACCCGTAGATAGGAATCTTGTAACTCGTAGCTGATAGGCTTAGTTAGTCTTTTTCATTTGGATTTTGATGTAATAGCAGGACCATGAACCGGAGCCTCAGACGGAACCTCGATCGACTCTCGAACTCCCGAACTCCCGAACTCACCACTCCAAAACTTCCAGAACTACACTGACCTGATTCCTTTATAGCCAAGGATATGTAGGCAACCTC
>ML245190.1:72740-111261 GCA_005239495.1 Nicotiana undulata
TCAAAAAAAAAAAAAAAAAGACCGACGGCTGCACACTTCCCTAAAAATGGAATTTTTCTTCTAATTTCATGTTCCTTAAGATGAAGGCTCCTCCCTTCCGATCTTCTTTCTCAAAAAATTGAAAAGACACAAGAGAACAAAGGAAAACAATCTGGGAAGTAATTCATCAAAAAACGCAGCTTTCTTCTTTACTAATGACCCCAACCAGATTTTAGAGATATAGACTCTTTGCGCAAACGAGTTTTACGGCAAGGTTTCGAGTCGCCGGCGAGGTCTTCGGCGAGGTTTCGGTTCCAGATTGCGTTCGAAGTTATTGGTGTATTAGCTTGAAGCTTTTGTCCGGTGTCTGTCTCTGTTGTAAAGCTTGGTTAAAAGAGCTTTTCTCTTTCCAATCAAAAAATATAGTTTGGCTTCCCTAAAGGTCCATTCTAAATTCTTCTCAATTTTTAAGTTGCTTTGTTCTGTTGAGTGATGCAGTAATTTATTTGATTTGATTCTATTATGTTTATGGCATTTTTGGCTATATTAGCATGTGTTTTGTTTAGTTTCATTTTATGAAAATTGTTGTGAGGTTAGATGGTAATGATAGGTTAGTTGCTGAAGGGAAAGGAAGATATATTGGACTATGTGGATTGTTATGGCTCATGAAATAAGATTTTATTTGCTTTCATTTTAATACTGGTTTGCTATTAAATTACTTATTTTCTTTGTGGATTTATATGCAAATAATTCGTGATGTCAATTAGGGAAGGAATCTTAATTTTATTTTTCTTTCTTTTTTCAGTAAAACGTTTTTTTGGATAGTTAAAAAATAATGAATTGGAACATAAACTGTTTCATTTCATTTCTTGTGGAAAAACCCATAGCCATGATAACTTTTTTTTTTCTCTTTCATGATTGTTGTTCCTTTTAAATAAATTCTCCTTCCCGTTATGTTTTCCTCATTTGCTTAAATCTAATTTGATTTCTGAAAGTGTGTGTGCTTTAGAAAAAATAATAATTTGTTTTCCCACGATTAGTTTGTAGTTCACGTTAGTTTGCTATTCCATTTGTTTAGTCATAGAAAATATCGTGACTATGGGTACGGTTCTCGTAGCATGGTCACGATACGTAAATCCCACTCGGGAGTGGCAACTCATGTCCCTGACCTCAGCTTAAAACTATATTAAAATCACGTGTCGCAATTACGGGTACATTTCATGTGGCGTAATCGTAACATGTACAAAGCATAAACGAGTGCACGTTCTCGTGACTTGTTTTCAAGATAAATTCATACTTATCAAAAGCGGCTAAATTTCAAAGAGTTTAAATATGCAATAGGCTAAAACACGTAAATAATCAGATAATTTAGGCCAAATAATAATAGTTAAGCGACCGTGCTAGAACCACGGAATTCGGGAATGCCTAACACCTTCTCCCGGGTTAATAGAATTCCTTACTTGGATTTCTGGTCGCAGACAAATCAAAACAGAGTCAAATCTTCCTCGGTTTGGGATTTTCAAAACAAACGGTGTCCCGGAGCATCGTCAAAAATCCGGGTGGCGACTCTGAAATAATAAATAAATCCCAAATTCGATTAATGTCACTTTAATTGGAAAAACTCCCTTATTACCCCTTCATTAATCCGGGGGTAGTGAAAAAAGGAGGTGTGACTAGTGTGAGGCCCAACACATGTGGCATCTGAAGATTATATTGGAGAAAGATACCATCGAGCCAGGTCGGTACCACGCCGGTCATGTGTATTTATACCTATAATGGTTGGATGATGACATAGCGGGAGAGGTCGAGCCAGGGATCGATCGAGGAAACATGGTCATAGATGAAGCTGCCGAAGCACATGTGAAATACAAGAGGTTGCGCAAGAGAATCCTTGAGTCCGAGGCCAGGCATATGGAACAACACAAGGTAGACATGGAATCAATAAATGAATGGAGGGAAATTGCTACAAAATCAATGGAGAGGTTGGAATACTTAGAGCAAGGTCTGATGGAACTTGAAGGGAATATGAGGAAAAGGATCGTGGATTGTCAGAACGCAGAGGGAAACAAAGGAGGACACCTAGTAAGGGCATATCTGCTGTTGGACATGCGCGACCTGGAGAATCTGATCGATGGGACCAAGAAGGCCAAGCTTGGAGAAGGTCCCTCCGGGACCAAGTATATTAGAATTACTCCCTCCGTTCCAATTTATGTGAACCTGTTTGACTGGGTACGGAGTTTAAGAAAAAATGAAGACTTTTAGAATTTGTGGTCCTAAACAATTCAAAAAGAGGCCCAGAGTATTTGTGTGATTATAAAAGCTTCTCATTAAGGGTAGAATTGTAAGTTGAACCAAAATTATTTTCAAATTTAGAAAGGGGTCATTCTTTTTGGAATGGACCAAAAAGGAAATAGGTTCACATATACTGGAACGGAGGGAGTATTGTTTACTTGCTTTTCTAGAGTCGTTTTAGACGTTGATTGTAATAGGGAAAATGCCATTAGCAACTCCTTTTATTACTGTCGTTTTAGAGGTTTGACTTATTTATTACATTAATGAAATGAGGCAATTATCGGCATTAGGTTTCTCCAAATCTACGTGTTGCTAGGCCTACCTTAGGCACAATGAGGTCCCCAAAATTAGGGCGCAAATTTATGATACATGTTTAAATACTGCAAATATCTTTCCAAAATTCCTTACTGACTTGTTTACCTTTTTACTTTTTCTTTGTTTTGATTATTCCCATCCCTTAAGGTTGGTTCGTGCATACTGGCATCATCAACATATCATACCAGATCTATAGGTCCTTCACCTCCTCCTCCTCCAAGTGATCCTAAAAGTACGGGAAATGCTAAGATGGATGACATGAGTGGTATTAGGAAAGATAACGTCGTGCATGTGGAAAATGTTGAAACTTAAGATGGTCGGAGTACTCCGGCACAGAATGATATGGTTTTACGATTAAGGCAAAAAATACTAAAATTGAAAGAGGAACTTGAGCAGGTCCTCAACTTGGCAAACCTCTCCCTCATCTTAAACGTCCGAGATATTAACCAACAGAACGCCCAAAACCCAGCACCACCTCAAAACACACCAAACCAACATCCATAAAATCCTTTTGCACCTCATCAATACGCCACACCTCATCAAAATACTAACCCTCCACCAGTACCAACTCCTCCTCAACACCAACATCTTCCAACTCAATATCTGCAATTTGCACTGCAGCACATTCATTAGGCATCATGATCATAGGGTCATTTACAAATCTGCATTTTAGAAGTCATGCCTATATGGTTCTTAATGGATTGATATGCTATTGTAATACTTTCTCATTTAGTATACATGCCTATAAGAACTAAAACCAGTTTCAATCATCAAAGGTAGGAATCATGTCTATAGGGGTAATCACCATCTGTGCTAAACACTAAAATTAGGCTTTAAAAATTGTCTCGTTGAACACCATTAGAAAGCATGCCTATAGGAACAACTGAGTAATTCTGAATATCTCTCGTTGCTTATCACTGCCTAATACTGAATAAATCACATAGATAGCATGCTTATAGGCTTTTAACCGCTTATACTTATAATCATTATGCAACTAAGTAGTCACTTAGAAATTACTTTGCATAACTAATAGAATTGATTAAAATCAAGAATCACATAGAAATCATGTCTATAGGATCTAACAACTTTAATTGTTGAAACTGGAAAAACGCCTAACCTGATGCGTGCATTTGCTGCCTAAGTGTGGAGGCTAACTTCAGCCCTTATCTGCTTTTATACGAAATTCCAACTTGTTTTTGTATGTCGCCTAGTTTACCATTTTGAGCAACCTAAGTTAAGTCTAGAACCATCAAAAATAGAGGTCCAAATGCCTCCTGGGTCATAGGCAAGGGACGAGTAGTGCACGCATAGGGTACGATTTAGAATTGATTAGAGCGCTTTAGGTAAATAACTTAAAGATAGTAATCGGGTAGCAGGAGATGATAGTCTGTGCCCGCTGAATAATATGAGTAACACCCCCGTCTTGGGGGAGTTACGAAGTATTATTTATGTTGCACGGGGTGATCCTTTAGGCTAAAAAACTTAGGACCCCCCATTCTTATTAAAATAATTCCCTCTCTTCCCTATTAGACTAATTCACATAATTCGAGTTCGGTCGTGACCCACCGTTGTGGACCTCGAGGAGTGCTTAACACCTTCTCCTCGAGGTAATTTGAGCCCTTACCCGATATTTGGTGACGCAAACTAGTAAACCCGAGTCATTTGCAAAAGGTGCCCTAACGCACCTTAATCCGTTAGGTATCGACTCTCTTTTAATAACCCTTCCTCCCTTCTTAAAAGAGTTGTCAATGTCAAAACCCGATTTCACGAGAAAAAAGGGGCGCGACAGTCACGACCTTCCCCTTAAGAAGCATTTTACATAAATCCGTACTTTCGGGCAGATTGGCCAAATGGGCCATCAAACTAAGCGAGCACAATATCACATATCGACCGCGAACGCCAATAAAGTCTCAGGTCCTCACCGAATTTGTCGCCGACTTTAGTACGCACATACTGACCGAAGTCGAAAAGGAAGCCCTCCACGCTTCTTCCCAAATGCACGACCTCTGGGTCCTATACACCGACGATGCATCTAACGCGTCGGGATTCGGGCTGGGACTTATGCTCGAAGTCCCAACATGCGAAGTGATTCGCCAGCCCATAAGGTGCCCGGACATGACTAACAACGAGGACGAGTATGAAGCCATGATTGCAGGACTAAGACTAGCACTCAAATATGGGGCAAAGCGGCTAAGGTTGCACTGCGATTCTTAGCTCGTGGTCAACCAAGTCATAGGGACTTTCCAAAACAAGGAGTAGAGGTTACAAAATACCAGACTGAAATCTCCAAACTACTTCCCGATTTCGACGAATGTCAGCTCGACCAGATCCCCGAGCACAGAATATCAAGGCGGATGGCCTCGCCAAATTAACATCATCCGCCAAAAATATCACAATCGGAGACCAAAGTGTGGTCCACCTCCTCAACTCATTGATTGACCAAATTGAGGTAAGAACCATAAACCTAAATTGGGACTGGCGCAATCGTATTATTACATATTTGCAGGACGACTTACTCCCTAATGATAAAAAGAGGCCAATAAGTTGTGAATGCAAGCGACCAGGTATAGCATCGTTCACAACGACCTGTACAAAAGGACATACGGGGGCCCCTGGAAAAAGGCTTGGGCCCAAATCAGACGCGACGCGTCCTTGAAGAAGTGCAAGAAAGACACTGCGGAGTTCACTTTGGCAATCGAGCATTGGTCAGGTGCCTCATACGAGCAGTATACTACTAGCCCACCATGAAAAAAGAAGCTGCGAATTTCGTGAAAAAATGTGAGAAATGCCAGACGTACGCCCCAATGATCCACCAAGCAGGCGAACACCTACACTCAGTAACTTCCCCTTGGTTGTTCATCAAATGAGGAATGGATATCATGGGCCCCCTCCCGGCCGGACGAGGTAACGTACAATTTCTCTTGGGTTTAACGGGTTATTTTCTAAATGGGTGGAAGCAGGAGCATTCGCCCAAATACGCAAACAGGAAGTAATCTCCTTCATATGAAAGAACATCATATGTCGTTTCACTCTCCCTTAAGAAATCAGCTGCGACAACGGACCTCAATTTGCAGGAAAGAAGGTCGACAAAGTTTTTGAAAAATGGCACATCAAAAGAATATTGTCAACGCCTTACCACCACGTAGGTGACGGGCAAACAAAATCCTCCAACAAGTCAATACTGAATATCATGAAAAATAAACTCAAATACACCGAGGGACTATGGCCAGAGGTATTACCAGAAGTACTCTAGGCCTACCGAACAACGCCAAAAATGAGAACCGGGGAAAAACCATACTTGTTAGTCTATGGGACTGATACAGTAATGCCAGTCAAGGTCGGGGAACCTAGTCTAAGATACTTCCATGAAAGCATAACCCAGAACGATGACAGTAGAAGGTAATAACTCGACGAAGAGATATGGCGTACGTAAGAATGGTCACCCAAAAGCAACAAGCAGAATACTACTATAACAAGAGGTCAAATATTAGTCCACTTAAAGTCGGGGACTACGTTCTTAAAGTTAAACACAAGCAAGTAAAGACCCACGGGAAGGCAAACTGCGAACAAACTGGGACGGCCCCTAACAAATTACGGAAGCAAAAAGCAAAGGGCCATTCACACTAGAAACAATGGAAGGAAAGCAACTACTAAACAACTGGAACATTACACACCTCAAGTACTTCAACTTTTAAAGGAAGAGGTCCCCAAATTCGCACTTTTTCCCTCACTCGAGTTTTGTCCCAATTGGTTTTTCTCGAGGGTGTTTTTAACGAGGCGATGACGGGGATATTTCAGGATTAAAGTGCGCACAGATGAAAAGCACCGGACAATCAGTTCATTGCTCAACCTTTCACTATTTTTCCAGCTCGACCAAGGGACTAGATAGACCGGGACTGTGACTGAACTACCAGCCAACGCCCGAAAAATTTGTAAATCTCTCCAAGAATACGAATAAAGCACAAATACATGAAAGTTTATCTCTGCTCTCCAGGCAAAGGTTACATTTGACCTCTTTTGAATTAACACATATTCATCCCACAACCTCAATTAATTAAAGGTTAAATTCGACCTCGTTCGAATTAACACCTACTCAGCCCACGTCCTCAATTAATTAAAGGTTACATTCGACCTCGTTCGAGTTAACACCTATTCAGCCCACGACCTCAATTAATTAAAGTTTACATTCAACCTTATTCGAATTAACACCTATTCGGCCCACAACCTTAACTAATTAAAGGTTATATTCGACCTCGTTCGAATTAACACCTATTAGGCCCACAACCTCAATTAACTAAAGGTTCCATTCGACCTCATTTGAATTAAAACATATTCGTCCCGTGACCTCAATTAATTAAAGATTACATTCGACCTCGTTCGAATAACACCTATTCATCCCACAACCTCAATTAATTAAAGGTTACATTCGACCTCATTAGCATTAGCACATATTCAACCCACAACCTTAATTAATTAAAGGTTACATTCAACCTCATTCGAATTAGCACCTACTCGGCCCACGACTTTAATAATTAATGGTTACATTCGACATCGTTCGAATTAACACCTATTCGGCGCACGACCTCAATTAATTAAAGGTTACATTCGACCTCGTCCGAATTAACACCTATTCGGTCCACAACCTCAATTAATTAAAGGTTACATTCGACCCCATTTCGAATTAATACCAACTCGGCCCACAACCTTAATCAAATGAAGACTACCTTCAACATTGTTCGTCCCACTCAAACAAATTTGTTACGACAAAGGCAATCAAGCAACAAAATAAGAAAACCGCACAAATCCGAACAAAGAAAAGAAGTCAGGTACAAACTAACATTTCATACTTAGAATATATTTCACAAAGTCTGCACGCCTATAAAAAGTACACACGTCCGCGACTAAAACAAAAAAGAACTAATCACCGCCCGGCTCAGCAGTGCCACCTGCTTGATCTCCCAGACCGTCTTCACCCATATCATCGCCATCGCCATCGCCAACAGGATATTCATCCTTATACCAAGCATCCTATCAATCTGATCCACACTTGCACCCTCCTCCTCATCGCCAGCTTTAGGTGTAGTGGGATCATAGCCATAAGCAAACTGAGCTTTACGTGCCTTAGCACGTGCATCCTCAAAATCGGCTAATAAAATAGCCCCCGCCCCCATCAGATCCCTGAATATATCTAGTTGAGCCTTGGCATGAATACATTGCTCGTACAAGTTCCGAGGAACATCAGGAAAGCAGAAGCGCGAGAAGAGGAGGACCGAGCCAATAGTTGTACCTTTTCGGCCTCAAGTGCAGCAAATCGATCGCTAAGGCCCGAAGCCGCCTTTTCTAAATCCATTATCCACTCATCAAGCCACTCCTCTCTGATCCTAGCCGCCTCCAAAGCGCAAACCCCCTCAGAACGTAGAACACGAATCACGACCTCTAAAGCCTCTGTTTTCCTCGTAGTCGATAACTGGGCCGACTCCGCCTTCTCCAAACCTACCACCTTCTCAGAGAAATCTCCACTCAAAGCGACCACTTGGAGCTGACACTCCTCAAGCTCGGAACGCAATGAGACTACTTGGGCTTGAAGGTCGACACATTGGGCCTCAACCCCCCTGCTCACCTCGAGCTCCTCTTCTTTGTCCCTCAACTCCCCCTTGAGTTCTCTATATTTTATGATGACCCTCACCTACTTGTCATTCTTCTCCTTCAGTTCATCTCGTAGATCTTGGAAATTGCTTCTCCCATCAAGCCGCCTACAAAGCTCACGGTGCTTATCATGATATTCACGATATTTTGCTCCATCTTATGGAAAATGGCCTTATGCCTCTCCTATCGGCGGGCACTCTCGACCTCCAAGATCATGGTCGGAAATAAATCCAAAACGAGTAAGAACAAAACTAGATTCGACATACAAAACGAAGAAAACATAAAAAATGAAGAAAGATCAAATGCTTACCCTAAGAGCAAGGCTAGTTATGCTCCTTGACATAGTAACGCCCTTCAGTTTCTCTAGGGTCTTACCCTCCACATTGGAATAGAGGGGACCAAGAGAAGGGACCATGTCCTCCGTATCAACTAGCAGATCCCGGTCCAAAGGGATATCAATAGTCCGCGTGGTCTCCTCATATCTCACCTCAAGCTGGGCGAGTCCTTCCCCCATCATCCTAACTTCCTCGGCGTCCATATTGGAGCCCGTATCGTAACCTTATTTGACTATACTTTTTCCCTTTGTGTCAACCCAGGAAGAAGGATCCTAGGCTGGTAACGAGGCCGATGGCTCGTCCTATCGTAAGGCGTCAAGGACTCCCGCCGACAGCCCTTCAAAATCCATTATGGACTCAGGGAGAAATGTAGATTACTAAGCCCCTGACGACGGTGAGATTGTGGGTGGTACTCGGCGCCATCTCCAAGGTCTATGGTCGCCGTTTCTCGGACGACAAAATCCCCCATCACCAAACCCCCTGCACGGGCAACTCTTTCGCCGATATCTACAGATCGCCTCTTGCGGAGAAGCAAGTTATCATCATTCGGCGATGATCCTTCCTTATCATCCTTGTCTATTAGATGACGCAAAGAGGAAGTCAAAATCCCTGCTGCAGTAGTCGATGACCAAGCGAGCCTCACCGTAGGAGAAAGAATAGAAGCGACCTTCCTCTTATGGAATGTCATAGTAGGAGCCTTCTACCTTCTCAAAGGTCCTCGGGCTGCCAAAAAAAAAACTGAAGACTGTCACTTCATGCTCAAAATCGTAACGAGCAGGCGACCATGAGATCAAAACGGCATGGACAAACTCACCGGTCGTTGAAAGCTTGTCCCCAAGTTTCTTGATAAAAGCCGGCCATTCACGAATCCCCACCATGTGAAGCAAGACCTAGATGACCCAGTCATGAATATCTACAACCAAAGGAGGGGGCGAAGTCTCGGCTAAGCGAGGAAAATACGGAATGTTAGACTATGACTACGGCTTGGCGAAAGACACTTACGGGCATAATTCCAAGCCTCAGGGAATCCACTCGCGTTGGCCACCACGTCCTCAGTCTTGACGAAGAAGTGTTGAGCCATTATTGACGATTTCCTTTATCGTTTATCTTCACTACCATACTTTTACTACATCGGTGACAAAGATGCAGCATCGACCCCCTATAGAAATTAGGGGCGAAAAGGTGCATCAGGTGGCGAAGAGAGACCCCACGGCCAACCAACTCCGCATATTTCGCCAACGTGTGGATAAACTTGTAGATATAAGGGGAAAGTTGGGACGGGCAGACGCCATAGTAACAACAAAATATCCCCGCCAATGGGAGAAGAGGAAAGGAATAACCTACAGAGAATGGATACACATAGAACGCGCAATATCCTGGGCAGTGTATCTGCACCACATCGCGCCCCGTCTGAACCAGATCAATGTGAGCCGGAATTCTGAACTTTGCCCTAAAATAAGCAAGATCGACCTCATTCATCATCGATTCCTAAGGCCTCAGGGTCGTCTTCAGGTAACTTTGAAAAGTCAGATCTAGTCTTTTCACTATGAGGAATTATTTCCTCCACCATCGGAAATCTATCATCCTCAAGGGCAACATGAGCACCATTGCCGTGAGGAGGCATACGTACCGCCAAGGGGGTAGGGTTAGCCGTCGTACCGGAGCTGGAGGGTATGTTAACCATGTTCTTGAAGGAAGATGTTTTAAGCACAGAAGTTGGAAGCAACGAAGGTCGCTAGAATCAGGAGAATGGACACGCAACGATAAAGCAGAAAGGAGACTAGGGTTTAATATAAAGGATGAAAGAGAGAAAGTCAGGGGATCCAATATTATAAGAATGCAAAACAAACACAAATGGACTCGGATCCTTATTTATAAGAGTTCGAGCAACAAAATCGAGAAATTAGGCCATCATTAGCCAGCGCAGGTATCGAAACGGCAGAGGCGCAAGAAACGACGCCAAGCGTCGGGAAAACGCGTCATAATGACGCATGATGTCATGGCGTCATTCTGAAACAACGCATCCCCAAAGTTTGCAACTCACGAGAAGTCATGTCACCACCTCGCCTAAAGCGTCGCTATCCAACTTGCTCGCCCAATTTCATCAACTGTGACAAACAGAGTCCGCCTATCAAGGTTATTCGATTTCGGCCTTAATAAGTGGATGGACTAACTGTATGGGCCAAAATCTATCTTCGAAATATTTAGCGAAATATGGCATTAAGGTATGTTATTGGTCGAGCTCACTCAAGACGTAGCGGGATCAACAACCGAGATGTCGACACGAGTCGTGGTCAAGATATCGACAGAGATCGCGGTCAAGACGTCGATAAGGGTCGAGGTCGAGGTTGATTACTGATGATAAGACTAGGCTAATTTGATAGGATAGGGTACTAAAACGGAATATTCTAGCGGATATTCCTTGCATTTGTACATTAGGGTTTACTAGGAAAAATGCCCCATATATGTAGAAAGAAGAGACAATGATAGGGGCAGGTAACATTATTTCCTGATAAGAACACTTTTGAGAAGAAGAACCTCTCTCTCTTGCAAAAACAAAAAGATTACCTTTTTATAAAGATTCTTGTTCATATTATTCCTCGCTTTTCTATCTGATCTAAGGATTATTCATGTGAATCTTGGATCTATCTGTCATTCATCATCGTCAGGCAGAATATTCGTCTTGTCCATTCATTATTGGGTGAATCATTCTATTTAGTTACACCAATGCTATTTATTTACATTTATTGCTAGTTATATCTCCCTTAATGTTCTTACTGTGAGAGTATTTTACATTTATTGTCACCAACCATATACAGAATCTGTCTCATCTACTATACGTCATTGTGCTTAACATCTAGAGTTATTGTCCTTAACTAGATTTAACCCTTCATTATATAAATTTAATAGTCTAATAGAAAATTATATTTTTTGGTCAGATAGTACCACCAAAAACTGTAATTTGGTTGCCATATGACTTATATATAAAATAATTCTTTCTGAAACCTTGCAAATATTCATAATTTATGTAATCATTTTCTTTAAAAATATATTGTTATTTTATAATCTATCATCTTAATCACCCGTAGACGAACTGTGCGAGTCAATTTTGAAAAGAAAAAAGGGGGGCCTTTACCATGTTACAATTTCAATTCCGATTGTGTTGCTTTTTTAATCATTACTGCTCAACTTACCTTAATCCAACTAACTCCCTATCTTACCTTCAAAGTTTCCAATAATAATTGTGCAAACTTAAACTAAAAATATTTAAATTGGGACGAAAGAAGTTGTATTTGTAACTTTGGGGGCGGGGGTGAATAAGGTAAAGTTATTGGAGGAGAGAGAGCAAATATACGAGTTGATATTCAAAAATCACTGATAATATCCAACTAACACTATGTTGTCGTTCAACAAAGCCAATCATGCACCGCAAAAGCACTTACCCCAACGCTCACTTACCTCGCGCGTTAGCCCACGCTCCTCTTACTTCACGTTACTTCCCATTTTTCTCCTACTCTTTTTTTCACTTCAGTTGTCGCTGTTACCAAAAGGATTTTTTCCACTCATTTCAAGTTTTCTCGGACCCAGTAATCGACGTTCCGATTCTAATTCTAGAAAAAAACAACTAAATTATCTAGCACGAAAGAAGAGCAAAATTAGGAAATCCGAATCTTGCCCATCGAATCCTAATTGGATCAGATTTGATTACCACTTTCTCTCTTTGAGGCAAGTTAATTCAATCTCTTAATCACTTAATATCCATCTTTTTTTAGCTTTTATGTGTTTATTGTGTGATTTAATAGTATATTTTAGCTGGGTGATTGGTTTTTAAATCTTTGTTTCCTCTATTTGTTGTTTTTCTTATTTCTTTTTTCAGCATCTATTTTAGTGGTAGAAATCACTACTTCAAATACTGGCATTTGCTCTAAAGTTTTTAACCACTTAACTGTTTGTTGTGCAAAGAGGACAGAAATTAAAGTGAAAACTCTTCAGCCTAAAACCAATCTGAAATCTACTTATTATGTATAATAAAATGTTTGTGTATTGTGAAGTAGGAATTTTGGTGGTAGCCTAAAGGTTGAAGCTTTATTTGATTTTGTTTTAGAATCTGGGTTTGTTTTACTATTGAGTGTTTTCAATTTTCTTGTTTTAGTGCTCTGAATTACACTAATAAAAAGTAGTATTCAATTTGGGGTACCTGTTGATTTGTTCTTCGAATGCAGCTGAACGTTTGACAAGTGATTTGGCGTATAACTAATCTTTGAAATTGATTGGATCAATGCGTGAATTGTACAATCTTGGATGACCTAATCTGTAATGCAATCTACAAATTCAAGTAACAAGAAGTGTTTGAAACGTTCACGATCATTTCCAAGCGAAATGCCAGCGACTGATACAAATGTTGCAAAGCCTCTAGAGGATTGCATCCTGTTTCCTGTTGAAGAAATAGTGCAGTACCCATTGCCTGGTTATGGTTCACCAACTTGTATAAGTTTTAGTCCGGATGATAGTCTAGTTACATATTTGCATAGTCCAAACCATACTCTATACAGAAAGGTTTTTGTGTTAGATCTCAAGAGTGGTAGGCAAGATTTGTTCTTCAGTCCACCAGATGGCGGGCTCGATGAGAATAACTTATCTGCAGAAGAGAAGCTTAGAAGGGAAAGGTCAAGGGAGCGTGGTTTAGGGGTAACACGATATGAATGGGTTAAGGCAAGCGCTAAACGAAAGGTCATTATGGTGCCATTGCCTGCGGGGGTACGTTCTCTCTTCTCATATAATTTTTGGTGCTCACTTTCTATTTAATTTGATCCCTACATTGCACTGAACGAGAGCTTTTCCTGAATTATTTGTTGATACAATTGGCAGTCAAAGAAGAAAAAGAGTTGCTGTCTGCCTGTTATAAAATTCTCTCATTTTCTGTATATCTTTCCGAAACCTTACAACATTGTGATATTCTGCACGAAGCCAACTCCCTGATTCTCTTTTTTCAAGGAATAACTATTTTACATGCATGACCTCATTATAACGTGCATTATACTGGACTTTGGATGACATTGACCGCGATTAAATGGCCTATGAGCAATACTTCTCACACACAGAGAGAGCCACCAAATATTTTTACATGCTGGTTTGTTTATCCACGCAATGTAGCGACAACTAGTATGCATGATGCATCTTTAGTAATCACATCTTGGTCTCACAAAGAATGCAAGGAGAAAACAGCAAATATTCATAGTAGAATATTTTTTAATGAACTCATTAATTCCTTGTAGTCATCATTAGACCTTTTACTTAATAAAAGAAGTGTATTGCTTTTAAAAAGTCATAGAAAGCCATATTTTGGTGTGTAGCACATGAAGCTGTAAAAGATCAGAACTGTCTTTTCTGAACTAGTGGCAATTTTCTCTTTCTCTTCAAGTTCACTTAAAATAGTCCTGTTCGCATTTGAAGTCATTTATTTGAGTTTTGATTAATACATTTTTATTCTGTGTTCCATCTACGAAAATATTTCTCGGGACTGCTTAAGAAAATGTCATATGGAGTAATAATTTCTTTTCATGTGAAATTATGTTGTTTACCTGAAATCCTGCATAAATCTGTATCATATTGTGTCTTTGTGGAGCCAAACAATCTGAAATTCTTGAACTTTTTTCTCCAATGATCAGATCTAATCAGAGCTTACTTTATGTGTAAAACAGTTATACTTAAAGGATCAGAATGCAGAGCCAGAACTTGAGCTAGCAAGTACATCCTCCTCGCCGGTCTTGGATCCGCATATTTCACCTGATGGTACCAGGCTTGCCTATGTGAGAGATAATGAGTTGCATGTGTTAAACCTTCTGTACCATGAATCTAAGCAGTTAACAACAGGTGCCGATGGCAATGCTATAGTAAGGACTTGTTCCAAATACTAATTGCTGATTTATCTGTCTGTATCTTTTGCTATGAGCGCTCTACAAATTTAACTGCTCTTCACATGTAACATGCATCATCTGACAATTTTTGTGCTAATTTATGCCTTGTTTATCCTCTTCCTTTGTCATTTTATTATTTGGTAGCTCAAGTAGAAACTTTATGCAGTTATTCTTTTGTTTGGTCCATCTTATCGACCGATGCTTGGCAGCCACATATTGCTCCCTCAGTTAACTAGTTCTTGGGGCACAACAATGAATTTTATTAAAATCTTCACTAACTTTTAAGAATTCGAAGTGGAACATACTGAGTTTGTGAACCACAATTTCAAAGAGATAAAACTCGTGTATTAGCTATTACAGACAGGTCAAAATGGATTTACTTATCAGAAAATAAAAAGCCTATTAGAGACAGTCCAATGTGGGAAAAAAGACTCCACTGTGTTCCATGGAAACACCCAACCTTTAACATGGTATAGCATGGTGAGGGCAAGTGATACTTTAAAAGATGCTGGAGGAGGGGATCTCTTCCTCATTTGTGGTGTGGGACTCTTGCCCCTTTCATAATTGCATTGCACAGAAACATTGAGAAACAAGAATTACTTGCATTAGTTAATTTGTCTCTCTTTTTATGATCTTGCTACCTTCAAATTGGCTGTAATTTCTGTTAGCTTATTTAGAAGACCAAGTTGAATTTAAATATACATGTTCTGTACTTTTCTTTGATGCTGTCATGATTCTCTGGAGAAAATTGATTTTTCTAATATTATCACTCTCACTCTTAATCAATTTGTTTATGAAATAACAGAGCTTGTGTGGTTAATTATTTGTTGAAAGAATAGAACAGAATGACAAACCTACTTCTTAAACTTGTTTTGAAATTGTTCTCAGCATATCTTGAAAAGTAGAAGCAACAACAACAAACTCAGTGTAATTCTACAAGTGAGGTCTGGGGACGCAGACCTTAACCTTACCTTCAAGAAGGCAGGAGGCTGTTTCCGGTAGACCCTCGATTTAGGAAAGTTAAAAAGAAGGGCAACAACAAGCACACCGATCTAAAATTGGAGCAAAAATACAAAACTAACACTAGGTACCGCAATCAGAAAGTCGAAACGAAAGCAACAACAAGTAATGAGAGAAGTCAAGGAATACGAAAATACACAAATGACACTAAGTCATGTACTAAAGTGGTTGTAACATACAAGGACAACGCTCGGCTACCTAACCCGTGACCTTTATACTCGACCTTTATACCTTCCTATTTATAGTCATGTCCTAGGTAAGCTAGAGCAACACCGTATCTTGCCTATTCACCTCTCCCCGATACTTCTTCGGCGGTCTCTACCTCTCCTTAGGGCCTCTAAGGCCAACCTCTCACACCTCCTCACCGGTGCATCTATGCCTCTCCTCTCACATGCCTGAACCATCTAAGTCTCGTCTCCCGCTCCACGGGGGCCACGCCCACCTTGTCCCGAATAATCCAATTCTATCTAACCTGGTATGCGTGCACATCCATCTCAACATGCTCATTTCAGCCACCTTCATCTTTTGGACATGGGAGTTCTTGACTAGCCAACACTCTGCCCCATACAACATAGTTGGTCTGACTACCGCTCTTAGAACTTACCTTTAAGTTTTGGTAGCACATTCTTATCACACAAAACATCGGAAGCGAGCCTCCATTTCATCCACCCCACCCCAGTACGATGTGTAACATCCTCGTCGATCTCTCCCTTCCCTTGTGTAACTGACCCAAAGTATTTAAAACTTTCTCTCATAGGGATGACTTGACAATCAAGCCTCACGTCTTCGTCCCCTACCTGACTCGCGCCACTGAACTTGCACTCCAAGTATTCTCTCTTGGTCCTGCTCAACTTGAAACCTTTAGACTCCAGAGTCTGCCTCCAAACCTCTAACCTCTTGTTAACAGCGCCTCATGTCTCGCCAATCAGTACAATGTCATCTGCAAATAACATGTATCACGGCACCTCCCCTTGAATGTGGCGCGTCAGTGATGCGCTCGCCAGCCCAAATAGATGTGGGATGAGGGCTGACCCCTGGTGCAACCCCATCACAACTGGGAAGTGTTCCGAGTCCCCTCCTCACTGTTCTCACTCGAGTCCTAGCTCCATCATACATGTACTTAATAAGCCCTAGTGTCTGCAACGGGAATACCTCTAGCCTCCAAACATCTCCACAGAACCTCCTTTGACACTTTATTGTAAGCCTTCTTTAAGTCGATGAACACCATATGTGAATCCCTCTTCCTTTCCCTGTACTGTTCCATCAACCTCCTAATAAGTTGAATAGCTTCCGTAGTTGAACGTCCCGGCATAAATCCGAAATGGTTTTCAGAAATCTTGAAAAATAGAAGGTAAAGATCTATTTAAATGTGTGTCAACAACAAACTTATCTAGTCAAGTTGTTTTCATTTGACTTTTCTTTAATGTCCTTTACCTTTTATCTTTTGAGGTGAAGTGGAATTAATGATGTGCCTAGAGAAAACAAGAGAAAGATTGGGAGAATGCGGGAAGACAAATATCTTGAATTGCACAATCCGTTGACTCATGTAGGATAGTAATACATATAATATTACATCCATACATATGTGATAATTCTAACTATCTAATAGTGATGATGGTAGAAAGAGACCCATTAGGCTGTAGCGAGAGCATAAGTTATTGCATGAGGGAGAAAGACAAGTGGGACGGCAAAGGAAAGAAAAGAAAAAGGAATGCTCTTTCTCCAAAAAAGAAAAAAGAAAAAGAAAATAGAAAAAAGAGTGTGCTGAAGTGGAAGGATCAGTATCTATAGTGAATCTGTTGTTTTAACAGAACTGATCATTGAACCGTTGCTTTGGCTAGAATTTGTAACTGAATCCTTTTATGCTGAGATGGACAGTATGGTTAGTATTATGCTTTAAATTTATTTGATACTAATCCTCTCTGTCTTCCTTCTTTTTTTTCATCTACAGACACATGGTCTTGCTGAATACATTGCACAGGTGAGATTGCTATTGATATTTTATTACTAGTATAGGGAAGATTTGCCTGGTTGAGATTGATATTGAAAATTCATCAGTATATTAGCCCGTTTTAGTAAGTACCATTAAGATCTTCGTTTATGAACCTTTATCAAAAAGACCTATGTTTATGGTCATCTTCAGATAGCTTGTTGAAATTGTTGTATTTGCTGTGACTGAGGAAATGAACACAGACATAGTCAAGTGAGTGTTGAAAGTATTTTATAAGATTTTAGATTCTCATATCCTTTAGTTTGGATCTAGTGCTTTTGAACTTATTTGTTAAAATTTTAAAGCTTTGTTCAAGTGAGGGTAGGGTTGACATAGAAGTTTGACTTTTTGTCTTAATTTATATTTCTTGTATATAATTTTTATTGGGGTTGGGGTGAGAGGAGGGTAAGTTAAAAATAAATACTACTTTTCACCTTTTTTTTAAAAAAAAATCCGACTTATTTACTTCTCCAGCACTTTCAGCATCTGTTATGACCTTCTGCCAGCAAATAGGAAATGGATCTTTTGGGGCTCCAGTATTAGGGATCAGATTGGATTGCCTAGATGCTTCAATTGTCATTTCTTGGTATTACAGAATCATCTACTAAATTTCATTTCTGCTGATTGTAGGAGGAGATGGAACGGAAAAATGGGTACTGGTGGTCATTGGACAGCAAATATATAGCATTCACACAGATTGATTCATCTGGTATACCTCTATTCAGAATTATGCACCAAGGTAAAAGTTTCATTGGTCCCGAGGCACAGGAAGACCATGCTTACCCTTTTGCTGGAGGGCCAAATGTTAAAGTTCGCCTGGGAGTGGTTCCAACTAATGGAGGTCAAATAACTTGGATGGATCTTCTGTGTGGTGAAAAGGGCAAAGAAAATGAAGATGAATATTTGGGCAGAGTGAATTGGATGCATGGAAATATTCTGACTGCACAGGTCTTGAATCGATCACATTCCAAACTGAAAATTCTTAAGTTTGATATCAAGACGGGGCAAAGGAATGTATTATTGGTTGAAGAACATGATACATGGATTAATCTTCACGATTGTTTTGTACCTTTGGACAAAGGACTCAACAGAACTAATGGTGCATTTATTTGGGCTAGTGAGAAAACAGGATTCAGACATTTGTATCTCCATGACACAAATGGAGTGTGTTTGGGACCTATAACACATGGTGATTGGCTGGTTGAACAAGTTGCTGGTGTAAATGAAGTTACTGGCCTTGTATATTTTACTGGAACATTAGATGGACCTTTGGAATCTCACCTTTACTGTGCTAAATTGTTCCCCGATGCTAACAGTCCATTGCAGTCCCCTTTGAGATTGACTAATGGACGTGGAAAGCATGCAGTTGTGCTTGATCACCAAATGCAAAGATTCATAGATATCCATGATTCCTTGGTCTCACCACCCAGAATTTCACTCTGCTCCTTGCATGACGGAAGCTTAATTATGCATCTATTTGATCAACCAGTCAGTGTTCCACGGTCCAGAAAACTCCATCTTGAATCTCCAGAAATAATTCAGATACAGGCCCAGGATGGAACTGCTTTATATGGGCAATTATACAAGCCGGATCCAATGAAGTTTGGACCTCCTCCATACAGAACTATGATTGAAGTCTATGGTGGTCCCAGTGTACAGCTTGTGTGTGATTCGTGGACAAACACAGTCGACATGAGAGCTCAGTATCTAAGAAGCAAAGGCATCTTAGTTTGGAAGGTCTGCTCCTCTTTTCTGTTCTATCCATATGCCTTTTTAAAAAAAATCTAAATTCATTCAGTTGTACTTGGCAGTATCGAAGAGGAGCCTTGGAGCAACGGTAAAGTTGTCTCCGTATGACCTAGGTTCGAGCCGTAGAATCAACCCCTACCACTTGCGTTAGGGTAGGCTGGCTACAACACACCCCCTTGGGGTGCTGCCCTTCCTCGGATCCTGCGTGAACGCGGGATGCTTCGTGCACGGGGCTGCCCTTTTTGTACATGACTTTCTTTTTATGGAAATCATTGTCCTCTTCTCTGGATTACCTAAATTTAGTTTTTCTTAAGAATTCATTTCGGATTAACATAGAAAACACAGAGAATAAACCTGATAAAAGCAAAGTAATTCTGAACCTAGCTGCTCAGCTTTTTACAGATGGATAATAGAGGCACTGCTCGGCGAGGACTTGTGTTCGAGGGTGCACTCAAACATAACTGTGGCCTCGTTGACGCTGAGGATCAACTGACAGGAGCTGAGTGGCTTCTGAAACAAGGGCTCGCAAAACAAGGCCACATCGGATTATATGGATGGAGCTATGGTGGGTATCTCTCAGCTATGACATTGGCAAGGTTTCCTGAGGTATTTAAATGTGCTGTGTCTGGTGCCCCTGTAACATCATGGGATGGATATGATACATTTTACACAGAAAAGTATATGGGCCTGCCATCCGAAAATCCATCAGGCTATCGAGAGAGCTCTGTAATGCACCATGTAGACAATATCAAGGGGAAGCTGTTACTTGTGCATGGCATGATTGATGAAAATGTGCATTTTAGGCACACGGCTAGGCTTATTAATGCGCTCGTGGCAGCCGGAAAGACTTATGAGTTGTTAATATTCCCAGATGAACGCCACATGCCTAGGAGAATGAGAGATCGTATATACATGGAGGAGAGAATTTGGGAATTCATTCAGAGGAACTTGTGAGTGGCCTTTTCATTGTTCTCGTATACAGTTACGGTCTCGACTCTCGGGGTAGAGAAGTTTAGGGGGCTCATTTCAGTTTACAGCATGTTTCAATTGATTATAAAAGAAGTTGTACTATTCTCTGTCAAACTAGAGCAAAAGGTAGCAGGCTAATAAAAGTTGTTTGTGCAACTGATCTCTGTAATAGCTGCCATGTACCATAAGCTTACCTGATCTACAAAAATAATACAGCACTCCTCTTCCTGAGGAGAAATTTGATTATTTACCATCTGTAGCAGTGATTAGTGAGCTTGCAGTTCCTCTTATCTAATTTTATTTCTCCCACACCATCTCCCTCACAACAATAGAAAATAGAAATACAATATGTGTAATAGTGCATTTGCATTCGATCAACCATAGGTACCTTTAAAACAGGAAATAATATGGGAGAAAAGTTTTAGTATGGCCATATTGGTCCCCTTCTGAGCCTAAAAGACTTAAATGTGAAATTACATATACTATAAGTTCTGTTACTCTATATGGAAGGGACAAGTCAGGAAGATTCTCATACAAAAAGGACTTGGATAGATTTGGACATACTACATGAATAGTTATGACCAGTGTTTTAAAAGGCGTTTTCGGTGCGAGTCCTGGGGCGAGGCGCACCAAAAACGTCCCGAGGCGATGGTGTAGGGCGAAAGTCTCAAGAGGCGTACGCCCAACAATTCGGTGTGTACGCCCGGGCGTTCGAGGTATGCTCGGGCGGGTGTTGGGGGCGTACGTCTGGGCTTTTTGAGGCGCGTTTTTTTAGTGAAGCGTAAGCTTCAGAGACTTTTTCAAATTAAAACAAATTTTATTGAATAAGTCCTTCATATAATACCCTAATTCTCAAAAAGCAGCTTGGTAATTACTCAAAAGTTTTAAAAAGAAATTGAAATGTATTAAATTTAAAAGTCAAGACATTTTTTTATTGATTGAAGCTCTAATTCATGGTCTTTCTCAATTCTTTATCTTGTCCACTAGTATGCTAATATCTCCCAAAAGCGAAGAATTTTCAATCTTTTTTTAAGAAATACAAAGAGAACTCATTTCTCCTTCATAGCAGCAAGTTCAAAGTTCAAATTACAGGTTAGTCATCCTTTTTGTCTTCCTCGTAGAAAATTTTGTTCTTTTCGACTCAAGTTAGTTGTGCTTCTAAGTAGCATATAATTGATTGTTTTTTTTTCTAGGGATGGAGCGCGCGCGCACACATACATACATACATATATATATTTCTTCAATTTTTATGCATTTTTACATGTGTAATGTAATTATATATTTTATAAAATATTAAAAATTAAAAACACTGATCCGGACAAGTTGATGTGTTTTCCTGATCCAAGACCACATAAATATGATGACTGATTTGCCCTATAAAAAGAATAATGCTATGCTTTTAACAACTAGGGATAGTTGTCCTAGTGATCCAAAGAAAATTAGGGCAGCTTCTTAGGGATGTGTGTTTTGAGGGAAATGCGAAATCCGATAAAATTCAAATGATATAAGGCAGAAAAACAAACATGATTTGGTATGACAGAAAACCTTTTCTGAAAAATGTGTCTAGAAAATGACTTTTTTACTAAATAAATATTCTAAGAAACATATATTTTGGTTTTTGATTAAGAGATTTTTTTTGATAGAGATTGAAATTCATATTAGCAATTGAATAGTATTTTATTTAATTTTTTGAGTATTAAAATTTAATAATATGTCTAAGTGTAATTAGGTGGACCAATGATATGAAGGTATACGAATTGTTATTTGGGAACGAAAATAACTTTCATCCAAAAGTAAAAAAAGGTTAACTTTCACCTTTTGACGAAAATATTTTTTTTCATTTTTTAAAGTATTTCGTTTTATTTTCGTTCTTCAGTTTTTTTTTTTAAAAAAAAAATATTTTTCAAAAACGAAAATATTTTATTAATTTTTTTTTCTGTTTTTACAAAAAAAATTCAATTTTTACAAAAAGAAATTGCTTAAGCAAAAATATTTTGTAAAATAGTGGACTATTGATGCATTAGTTTAAAAATATATTTTGTTAAAATTTTACAAAAAGAATAATAATTATTTATAATTTAGAATAGACCTAACGGTCAAAAGGCATAAGTGAACTAAAAAAATGGATGAAGAGATATTTTTAGCCCAATAAGTGAATGAAGGGTTTTTAAACTTTTTCCAATAATTTAGGGGCATTTTAAACCCTTTTCCGTTTACTTAATATTGCTCCATTTTCATAGTTCTCCGCAATCCGCATGCCGTAGTTTTCACTTAAAGTACATTTCTCAATATAAATAGTCATGACGTGCATGTCTTCTTCCTTTTTCACCATTTTGGCGTCTTCTTTATCTTGACGTATTTTCTTGTTTTTCATATTAGTATAGATAGAGTTTGGTGCAAAAAAGTAATGGAATAATTCGTTTTAGCTCTATATCAAAACGAAGTAGGAAAAATTATCTTATAGCATGTTTGGCCAAAAGTATTTTGTTAAAGCCCAAAGTGCTTTTTTCCTCAAAATTAAGGTGTTTGGCCCAACTTTTAAAAGGAAAAAAAGTGTTTTCGAGTAGAAGCACAAGCAATTTTTGAAAAGCAGAAAAAATAACTTCTCACCAAAAATATTTTTTAAATAATATTTTTCAGAAGGATACACTTAGAACACTTTTTAAAAGCTTGATCAAACTACTTAAAAGTGTTTTTCAAATTAATTAGCAACATTTTCACCAAAAGTACTGTTAGAAAAAATACTTTTCAAAATAGGCTAAAATTTTAGAAGCTTTACCAAAATGCTATAATTAGTTTTGTATACCGTCAAAATCATTGACCCCGATTTTGTAGGTTCGAGAAGTAGCATCGATTTTAGAAGTTCGATGAAGACCGAGCTCGGGTTCGAAGGCTGAATAGGAGGCTCGGAGACCTAAGCGGTCGAGGAACATCAGAGCCAATGCGACCGATTCCGAGATAGTGTCGTTACGAGTTTGTTACAAAAGGACAAGATTCTCGCCACGTCCCCAAGGTCATGGCGTAAATTCCGGGATAGATTTGTACGAATTGGTACAAATCCGTACTAGGTGGTTACACAACTGTCCCAATAAGATTCTTTACTGTAAATAGAAATGTACCTTATTTAGGGTTTCCCTCCTATATAAAAGGGACTCCAATCATTAGTAAGGATCATCTAATCATTGGCGAAGAATATATTCCCTACTTTTCGTTCATTTTTCATCAGAATTGCCCTTTAAACTTTATTATTCTTGTTTTATTGTCCTTGACTCACCTCGAGGTCGATATCGCTTAAGTAACACTGGTTTGGTTCATTTCTTTCATTCATCTATACGTTATATTTCTTGCTTATTAATTGGTACTAAACTAAATCACATATCTTTAAAACCACAAATCAAATTTAAGTGTTGCTCGTATTTTCGAGGTAAGTAGCTTGGCGTCCATTGTGGGGCTAAAGATAATAGTGACTATTTCAGTACTGGTTTTTGATAACACTCGTTATTTTTCACACTTGTTCTTGTCAAAGATTCTTTGTTTTCAGGCTAAAACATGTCGAACTCCGCAAGCACACTAGTAAATGGTAATGACGGTCTCAGATTCCATGGGGAAAATGATAATGCAACAACTTCAGGGGGCGGTGTACCACCGCTTAGGGGTAGTGCCAGTGCCTAACCCAGTCTATGTCGGTTCACACATTTCTCTAAACGTCGCCTTAGGCACTAACGTCGGAGGAAGCATACGCGGAGAGGTGCAACCTGGTGGCCAAAGAGCACAGGGTCGAGGAGATGGGGAAGTCAGCCTCCAAGTGATTTTCGAAATGTTACAAGCGCAATAGATTGCTATCGCACAGTTGCAAAGTCAACAAAAGACTCCGAGCGTGGTGGGACTAGAAACTACTCACCGTGCCGAACCAATCCCGAAGAGGTCGAGTAATAATGGATCAGGGGCTGACCCCACGATCATGAAAATGCTTGAAGAACTCACAAAGAGGATCGAGTCAGGAGAGAAAAGGATCGAGGATAATGATAAAAAGGTGGAAACATACAACTCGAGGGTCGACCAAACACCGGGAGCACCTCCGATTTTGAAAGGACTGGATTCTAAAAAGTTTGTGCAAAAACCTTTCCCCCCGAGTGCGGCCCTGAAGCCTATTCCAAAGAAGTTTCGCATGCGAGACATACCCAAATACAACGGGACCGGGACCACCGATCCCAACGAACACATCACCACATATACTTGTGGTATAAAAGGAAACGACTTGGAGGACGACGAGATCGAGTCTGTTTTACTGAAAAAAATTGAAGAAACTTTGTCCAAAGGGGCGATGATTTGGTACCACAACCTACCCCCGAACTCTATAGATTCATTCGCCATGTTGTCAGATTCATTTGTGAAAGCACATGCTGGAGCTATAAAAGTCGCAACAAGGAAATCAGTCGTCTTCAAAATTAAACAAAGGAACAACGAGATGTTAAGGGAGTTCGTATCCCAGTTTCAAATGGAACGAATAGAGTTACCACCAGTCTCCGATGACTTGGCTATTGAAGCTTTCACACAAGGGCTAAATGAGCGGAGCTCGATAGCGTCAAGACAGTTAAAACAAAACTTGATTGAGTACCCCGCCGTGACTTGGGCGGATGTGCATAACCGATATCAGTCGAAGATCAAGGTCGAGGACGACCAGTTGGGAGCCTCCTCGGGTTCGGTTTATCCAAGCAGATTAGCAACAAAATATTTGAGAGACACAGACATAGATCTAAGGCCGAACAAGGATAGGTATCAGCCATACGCCGAAGAATGGAGGAACAGTTCGAGGCGCAATGTACCTCGGAATGATTGAAGAGTAGATCAATGACAGATTTCTCGGGGACTCATGAGTAAGAATGGGTTCGATAGGCACTTAGGACCAGTGGAGGCACCTTTATTATTAGAGTATAATTTTAGCATCGATGACTCGGGTATCATTTCAGCCATTGGAAAGATTAGGGATATGATCGGCTCTCACCCTCGCTACTATTGGAGTAGGAGGACAAGGGTCGGTGCAGCTTTTACCCGATAGGTCGGGATCGAATCCTCATGGAGTCAACTGTCACGCCCCAAACTAGGGGAGGCACGACTGGCACTCGATACTGTATTCGATCGAGTTAGCCACTAAACATACTAGCTAACTAAACTAGGGGCCCAACAGATCGAGCAACACAACATATGAAATACTAAGCCTGAACCGTTAAGGTCATGACCTGAATAACAATAAGACAAAATAATAAAGTACTAGCTGGCCGACGAGGCCGCGACTGAAGACATACATGCCTACACACATATATATACATGCCAAGCCTATGGGCTGGAGACTGAAAGCTGCAAAAAGAAACCCAGAATACTGTGTCCACCATAGCCTCTAAGAGTATCATAAGCACTGTCGGAACAAGGCCCCGACTATACCTAAACTGTACAACAAAAGTAACCATCCTATGAAAGCTCCAGGAAGAGGTGGAGCTTACCAAATCACAGCTGAACCCCGAAATCCTAGTGGAGGGGTCGATCAGAGTCCTTACCTGGACCTGCACGCACGAAACAAAAATGCAGTGTCCCCAGGCAACGGGACATCAGTACGAATGAAAATGTACTGGTATGTAAGGCAGAAAGTAGAACCATACATAGCTGATGTAAAAAGGGTAATAGAGATACCACCTGACACTGAAACTCTGATAGCCTCCATGGCTGACATCCGACCTCATAGTAATCAAATATGCATGGTATGCTCGTGTAATCGTATGTCGTGAATACATATATATTGATGCAAATGCATGACATACCCAACCAAATGCTAGCAATGGCGGTCTCTCCCGGTAGCTAACCGGTATCATATTGCCAACCTGTGGCTATCTGTACAATATATATAGTCTTTCGGGCAAATAGGCCCCTTACCTCCGATTATAGCTCGAAGTCCATGCATAATATGCCATGTATGATATGAACTTTGAATGCACATAATAGGCCATAACAAGAACTTAGCCAATCTTGGCTCATTGATACTCTCATTCTCATAATCTCATAACCACCTTCGTATCGCATACAAATGTCTCGTGGAACCTCATATGTTTTTTGAATAAGCTTGAAAACTTAACTCGACTTTTAGAAAGATAACTTAACTCTGAAGATGTTCATAAAAAGCTTAAGGTGCTTCACTTAGTCCTTATACCTGATTTCTTGATAATTAGTAAAAGCAAGTATTTCAAAAATCAAGTGTTTTAGTAGTTTAAACATAAAAATTATATTTGAGATTTTTGAAAATCGACATATCACTTTAGATATTTTAAAATACACTTTAACAAGTAAGAAGGATTGATCGTAAATACTAAATGCCTTTATTTTTAAGTCACACAACCCAAATACGAATAAGAATTCATATATATGGACATATAGTTAAGAAAGCCGACAAAATGACATATATAGATGCCGAATACCCTATTTAACCGAACAAGTTGAATATCAACCTAATAGCATCATGAAAATACTTCAGCTACAATACCAATGCCTTTCTCAGAAGGTCTTTCTAGCAATAGAATAGTAAAATACCACATTCGGCGTCTTAGGAATTTCCCAGAATTTGTGCTAAAAGGAAGGACGAAGCTTAGCTTTAACATACCTTTCCAATGAACGTCTGAATTCCGGTAGTTCCTTCACGAACGTTGTTCCTTACGTCCTAATCTTCGCAAACACTATATATATGCANATGATTACCTTGGAAAACCAAGTATAAATCTTGAAGAAACATCAAGAACAACAAATTCCTATATTCCAAAAATAGCTCCAAACACAGCAAATAGAAGGGGAAAACGATTGCAAAGCGTAGAGATTGCGTTTCTAGGCACAGGGGCAAACTTTAACGATAGAAATCGTTAAAAATGCACCTTAATCAATCAAGAACACCATGGAACCCTCTCTTCAGCTTTCTCACTGTTTTGGGACGAAGATGAAATGTTGACTTATACTACTTGTTTGACCCGACCCGGTTTCATCCCGGACAGTCCATGGTAAAACAGTCATAACTTCTTACTCCAATATAGGTTTGATGTGAGGTATTTTTGGTTGCGAACTAGACTCGTAGACCTTCGATTCGGTAGGTTGTGGGTCCCATAACTCTTTATATATTGGAAGAAATGATCTGATATATTTGACCCAAAGTTTAGAAAATTTATTAGAGAAATTTACGATAACTTTTGCCGACCTTTATTTCGCAACTTGCTTGACTCCAAAAATTAACATGTGAACATTGTGATATTATAATACCTCATAACAAATTATTCTTAGCATATTAGACACTCTTAGTCTTATCCCACATGTGCAAGTTAACTTAAACCTTCCAAACGCGCGAGGTGCTGCCCGAACCATTTCTTTAATCACGAACCTTTGTTTAAGGGAATCCTTTGACATAAAGCTTTAGTTTTGTTCCTTGATATTACCACACATTTTCAGTCTTGTTCTCCCAATGTGTTATACGCAATCATATATACCTTATATAACCACGCCACGTTACGTATATTACGTAAGAGAAAAGAGAAAAAAAACACATGGGGTCTCATATCAACAATTGGAGTGAGTGTCTATGTGAACTAGTAAAGCCTCGTGTTTCTAATTGCACTTCTCATGATAGGGTGTTTTGAACTATATTAAGTATTAAGCTACTGTTAAATTCTAGTTGATTAACTAATTTGTTTCGATGTTGTTTTCTTATAAGGATAAAGGCACTAGGGTTGCGACTTTCACCTAGGCGGATACTTAATGGATTTCAATGTTCTAAAGTAAGGATGTTGATTAGGGATACAACTATAACCAATGCACGGATGTGCCCACGCTATACCTCTCAGTAGTTTGAGTGACTTTGCCCTAATTACCTCTCTTGAGGCCAATTGGGTGTCAATTAATATAGCAATTGAGGTGAAAGTAGGGTATTACTCTCTCGAGGTTTAACCGTTAATTAGGGCTCAAGTAGGGTTTTACCATTTCTAGGTTCAACCCAATTGATTGGGACTACAAATCTCTTGATAATGCCCTAATTCCTTGTTAGGCTAACTTTCTAGACTCAAATCCTCTTTCTCAAGAAGGACCCAAGTCATGGAAAGGTTAATTAGTGTTTGCAACCACTAATTATAGCAATAAGAACCCTAAAGTAGCCCAAATAGCAAACACCCATAAACATCCAAACCCTAATTTTAGAAACCCATCAAATACCCACACTAGGGTTGAGCCAAAACCCTAGCTAATGGGTCTAGCTACTCATAATCAGAGATAAATTCAATGAAAGATATGAAATAGAACTCATATTAATGATTCTTAACAATAAACTCAAGGGTTCAATGTTAAAAATGCTAGAAATAAGCTAAAAAGATGAAAAACTAGTTATTCACGTGCTCTTTCGTTCAGAAAATTCAAAGATTACAAAAGATGATATATTTTTTTTTACAAAATATGCTATTTATACTCAGCCAAAAATGTGGACAAAAATGCCCCTGCGGGGCTACTGCAGACCGCACAAAATGGACCGCGGTAAATGGACCGTGGTGAGCATTGGCCTTGAATAACACTCTCTGAACCTCTGGACAACGGTAATTGGACCGCTGCCGTGGTGGAATATGGCCTTGAATGAGGGTCTCTGAATCGTGCCATCGCGGTCCGCGAAGATTGGACCGTAGCCGCGGTGGTTTTTTGCTTGGAATGCCCATCTCTGAATCTCACCACCGCGGTCCGCGAAGAGTGGACCGCGACCCCGGTGGGATATGCTACCTTGAGTGCTTCTCTGAAGCTTACCACCGCGGTCCGCGAAGATTGGACCGTAGCCGCGGTGGTTTTTTGCTTGGAATGCCCATCTCTGAATCTCACCACCGCGGTCCGCGAAGAGTGGACCGCGACCCCGGTGGGATATGCTACCTTGAGTGCTTCTCTGAAGCTTACCACCGCGGTCCGCGGAGAATGGTACGCGACCGCGGTGGGCATTTGCCTTGATTACTTTTGTTGTTCTTGGTACTCTTGCCAGATTCACTCCTGTTTTGGCCATATTCTTGAATGAATGTCATCATTTCTGGTTCAATCCTGCAACAAGCACAACCTATAAGCTTTACGAGGCTACTTTGTGTATAAATATAACCAAAACCTAAGCATAGAAGGGCGGAAAACAAGGTAAAAATCCTAGTTATCAACTCCCCCAAACTTAAGCTTTTGCTTGTCCTCAAGCAAACAAAATAAGCCCCACCCCTATGATTGATTCCAAGAAAATCCGGTTGTCCTAAAGTTACCTCAACTAGCATCAATTGGGACTAACAATAGCCCTCAATGTAAATGAATCATTAACAATGTTTGAACCTTTTAAAACCATGGTTTCAAGTGTGATACAAGAGCTTCAAGAGTTGATATGATTCATCAATGAAACTTTAACTACCACCTTGGTCAGTGTGGATCCCAGACTCATACTCCGCGACTCTCCCTAAGCACCTCACTTTTAGAATAGTAACGCCCAAAACGAGGAATATGGGAATTCACTCATCTCTCATCAAGGAAAAAAAGAGTCCCAAACCCGGCTCAAAGTACTATATGCTTGCCCCTTATGTAAATCACCACTAATATAAGTTTCATTCGACTCGAGATCATACGGGGCTTTTGTGGACACTTAATGAAGGCTTTTGGTCAAGGGTAGGAAGTATTTGGTTAGAGTGGGCTCTATCTTTCCTTAAGCACTTCATTTTTGTTCTCACCTTCTTTTGACTCTTTGAGTCATTTTAACTCTTTTGTAGGGTTGGAGAGACGTACTGTCACACCTTTTTGTTCATTCAAGACACTTTTCTCCTTTTTAGGCATTCCACACCTTTTGTCACAATTCTTTCATCAATTCCCTTTATTTCTTCTATTTGTTCATTTTTTTTCTTTCTTTTTCATTGCCTTCCCTTTTTCTTCTTTTGTGCCTTCTTTTTCACTTTTTTTGCATCACTCATCTCTCCCCCAAACTTATGCTTTTTGCCTAGTGCTAAGGAAGATCGGGTGCCAAGAGAGGGTAAAATTGGGCAAAGGCTTGTAGCATGATTTTCGAAATAAAGGGCCTAAGGCTCAAAAGGGTTGACTAGGAAATTCATTTTTGGTAGGTAATGGAAATGTTCAATATGCAATTCGGATCAAGGAGGCCTATAGTCACTTCTCAAGTCAAATTACACTTAGAATTTCACCTAGACAAACATTCAGGGCAAGTTCTAGACTAGTGGCACGGGACTTGGACTTGCAATTTCGAATTCTCACCACTCAAGCTATGGGATTGCTACAGAAACAGAGTCGAGGGCCCACAACGACCTTAGTCGTGCTTTGAGTAACACAATAGTCCCGAAGAACCACTTGATGATTATCTGCCAACACAAGAGTCTCAAGATGATCACTATCACCATCCTAAACACAACGGTTTGTCTTTGACCATGGGATCAAAGGCAATTGTGTTAGGCCTAAGTGAAGTTTTTCTTGAGGCATCTTTTATTCACTAACTAGAAAAAGGAAAAAGAAGAAAAACAAAAACAAAAAGGGAAAACAGACTCAAACCCTTAAGAAGGTTGTCACACAATCCATCCTTGGGAAGAGCCACCCAGTTCACACAAATTCAACCTTTGGAAAGAACCGTGGCGTTAAGAAAACCAAAGGCTTATTGCACGCGCGAAATTCAAAACAAGAATCTATGAAAGAAAAATAAGAAGCTATAAAATGGAAAAATGCGTAAAGTAAAATGCGTGGGATAGAATGAATATGTACATGAGGGGAATTAGTCGAATATACATAAAGTGATGAATTAATACAATGAAAAGTAACTTTATACATACCAAAAAGTAAAAAGTCATAAAAGTACTGAAATAGTAAACTTATTTACATGCCAAAATAGAAAATAAAGCATAATAAAAGAAAAATCGTCTGAATTATACAACCCATAACATCCAATCAAAAATACCTATAGGGACACTCCCCCAACTAAAACTTAACATTGTCCTCAATGCTATATAACCAAAAATAGCTCAACAAAAAAAAATGGGAGAGAGATAGAGAGTAAAGAAAACTTCCTATTGGCCCTCGGCCTGTGGTGGTCCCTGTGACTGTGACTGAGTGGAGCTGGGTCTGCCTGTGATTGAGATAGAGCTGGGTATGCCGGTGCCTGTGGTGGTCCTCCAGTGGTCTGTGCCTCCTGGACCTGGGGCTGAGTCTGCTCCGCAGCCTGAGTCTGTACTGGAGGGTCTGCAAGAACTAGTCAGATGCCCTCTGTGCGGGGCAAGACCCTCCTCTTCTTTGCTGGCCTATCGGGCTCTACCTCCTGCTCTGGCTGCTGCTCTGACTGGCTAAATGATCCTAGAGTAGAAAGTCTAGCGGGGTTTGATCCCCCTTCAGCTTCTCCACCTCTTTTCTCAGCTCTGCCACTGACTCTTTTGAAGCACGGGTGTGCCTCAGCTTCCTTGTCTCCTTTGCCAGCTTCTTCAATGCAGTCCCATGTGCTCCCACAACATGCAAAATCTTCTTTTGGTTTTCCAGAATTTCCTTTAGCGCGTCCGTAACGGACTGGGGTACCTGTGGTGGTGGAGGAGGGGTCGGGGTTTCCACAAACGTAGAAATCACAGACAGCTTTGAAGTCGATGCCTGCATCCAGTTGTTGATGCTGGTCAGTGTCTGATTGAGCCTGTGGGTTGTCAGAGGATAAGCCCTAGATGAAGTGTATGGTCCTGGTGCACCCTCTGGAATATCAGGCTGAGGCTGAGATGATTCCACCATCACCACTGGCTCTTCAGACTGGCCAGTGGAGGCAACTGACTTACCCTTGAACTTCCTTTTGGGGTTGTCCACATCTTGCAAATCATACTATGAGAAGTCCGCTTTGGACTTGACTTTTATATCAAAGCTCTTCTTGTCTACCCTCTGGTCCTCAAAATACATGGTAAGGAAGTTAGAAAAAAGGTAAGATTTATCACCTTCGTTTACCACTCTATTGATGATGTTGGACATGATATTCCCAACATTGATCGGGAACCTAGCCATGATGGAAGCAATAAGCATAGCTCGACTGAGGGGCATGGTGTTCTCATGAAATTTGGGTCCAACCTGTTGCACACGAAGGTTTCCCATCCCTTGGCTTCAAAGCTCAGGGTCTTCCGGTAGATAGTTTTTCCAGCTGATAACCACTCAGGAGTCTCCCCAGGCCTGGCTAAGTGCATAGCCAACCAATTTCGGGCCACCTCCTTCTCTGCTATCTTCTCCTGATATAGGGAGTCATCCACATTGTCCATCTCCAGATAATTGTCCAGTGCCTCACCATCAAAGGGTATCGTGAGATTCCGCACCATTGAAGCCTTGGAGTCTTTTTTGCAGAAATGACAAGTTAGTGTAGAACTCCTTGACTAGGTTCTCATTGGCATCCGGAAGGTAAGCAGAAAAATAGTCCCAGCCTTTTCTTTCTAAGAATTGCCTCTTCACCTCTGGGCTGTGAGGCAACAAGTCCTTGATTGTGAACTTGCGCTCCAAAATGAGTGATCGTGAGCTCCACAAATCTATGAACTGATGGAAAGCCGCTTCACTTACAAATCTATTCTGCCATGCATCTGGCTTCCTTGTACGCTCTACCCCCTCAACTTGGGGTTCGCCCCCTTCATCATCACCAGAATGCTCCCCTGATAAGGAAGCTGTAGGTAAGGTAGAGTCTGTGTGGACACTCCCCGAGATTGAGCCCTCAGCTGACTCGGAGTGTGTAGATGCTTGGATAAGGGGAGAGCCTGATGGTTCATTGGTCAGCTGAAACCTTTCCGGGAAGTCTTCGACGTACTCCGGTATACATTCTGACGAGGCTTCGGAGGGGACATAATCACTGTCCGAGTGGGAAGCAGCTTTGTCTAATGTCCGTATAGATTTCCTTGTTCTTTTCATTTCTTCCCGGACCTTCGAATCAAGCTTTATCATTTTCTTGCCTCTCCCCCCGGATGATTCACCCTTGCCCGTTGGTTTGCGGCCACCTCCACGTGATTGAACCATTGTCTGCAAAATTGAAGCATTATAACATGGTTAGTACCTAGAGAGAAGTTGCACATACATTAACAGACAAAAATTAGAAGCAGAACAGTTGCAGAACAGCCACCGCGGACCGCGGTGGAGGACCCAATACCAACGTAATTCTCTGAAACTTAGCACCGCGGATCACGAAAACTTGACCGTGGTCGCGGTGAAGCAAGATCAGAGAACCTGTATCTCAAACTCTAGGGGACCGCGGACCGCGAAGAATTGACCGCGGACCGCAGTCATCACTTGCAGGATGCATAGGCTAAGCACCGTGGTCCGCGAAGAAAGGACCGCGGTCAGACGAATAAGCTAGGGTTTTCAATTTTTTCCATTTTCATGCTCAAATGTTCATTTAGTTAATCCCTACATGTTTAATCAGTGCAGTTAGATTCCAAGGGTCTAAAATGATCATTTTGAACTAACCCTAACATGTTTAAAAGCCTAGAAAAGAAAAATTATGAAAAAGAGAAGAAAAATATACCAATTACCGAAGAAAATAAAGAAATTAAGAAGTTAATTAATCACAATTACACTTACTAGATGCTTGGATGAGGATTTGATGAAGTGAAATGCAATTCAGAGATAAGATGAGTGAGACACAGTCAAAGGATGCTCTGAGAACTGAAAGTGCGTAAAGTATGAACTAAAGCCCTAAAGGTCTATTTATAGAAGGTGGAAAGCTTTCCCGAAGACCAACCGGTATGGTGACATACCAATTGGGGTCTTGTAAGCGGTTCTGTATGCCCAAAGAGCATCATCTAATTTCTTTGCCGAATCAGTCCTATTAGCATTGACCGTCTTTGATAATATGCTCTTTATTGCTCTGTTAGAGACTTCCACTTGGCCACTTGCCTGAGGGTGGTAGGGGGTGGTGACTTTGTGATTGACACCATACTTGGAAAGCAAGGTGTCGAAGGCTTTGTTGCAAAATGTGACCCCCCATCACTGATGATAGCACGAGGCGTGCCAAACCTTGTAAAGATGTTCTTCTTGAGGAAAGCAATAACACTCTTGGTTTCATTTTTGGGCAAAGCCACGGCCTCAACCCATTTAGACACATAATCGACCGCCACTAGAATGTACGTGTTCCCACAAGAACTCACAAATGGGCCCATGAAATCGATGCCCCAAACATTAAAGATATCCACTTCAAGAATAGAATTTAGAGGCATCTCATCTTTCTTGGAAATTCCCCCGGCCCTTTGGCACTCATCACACCTTTTGACTAGATCACCGGCATCCTTGTACAATGTAGGCCAAAAGAAACCACAGCTAAGCACCTTTGAAGCAGTTCTTGCTCCTCCATGATGACCACCATACGGTGAGGAATGACAAGACTCAAGAATAGCCATTTGTTCTTCCTCCGGTACACATCTTCGGATGACCCCATCAGTGCAAATCTTGAATAGATAAGGCTCATCCCAATAGAAATCCAAGCTATCCCTCCTAAGCTTCTTCCTTTGGTTAGAAGAGAGCTCACAAGGGACAACACCGGTGACAAGGTAATTGGCAATATCGGCAAACCATGGCATCTCTTGCATTGACACCGACATAAGTTGTTCATCCGGGAAAATATCATTGATTTCAAGTCCATAACAAGGTCGCCCTTGCTCCTCTGACCGAGAAAGATGGTCGGCCACTTGGTTTTCACTCCCTTTTCGATCCACAATATCTAAGTCAAACTCTTGGAGCAACAATACCCAACGCATAAGCCTCGCTTTGGAATCCTTCTTAGTCATGAGATACCGGAGTGCCGCATGGTCAGTGTGAACTATGACCTTGGCACCCATCAAGTAAGGACGAAATTTCTCCATAGCAAAGACTATTGCCAAAAGCTCCTTCTCCGTGACCGTGTAATTCATTTGGGCCGAATTCATCGTCTTGCTAGCGTAGTAGATAGGGTGAAAAATCTTGTTCACCCTCTGGCTCAGCACAACACCCACAGCTACATCGCTCGAATCACACATAAGATCGAAGGGTGTGCTTCAATCTGGCACCGTGATGATAGGAGTAGTAGTGAGCTTGTGTTTCAAAAGTTCAAAGGCATGCATACAATGTTCATCAAACTGGAATCTAGCATCCTTCTCAAGCAACTTGCACAATGGATTTACCACCTTAGAGAAGTCTTTGATAAAACGCCTATAAAAACCGGCGTGACCAAGGAAACTCCGGACTCCTCTAACTGAAGTAGGTTGTGGAAACTTTGAGATCATCTCAATTTTTGCTTTATCAACTTCAATGCCATTTTTTGATATCTTATGGCCCAATACGATTCCCTTTTCCACCATAAAGTGGCATTTTTCCCAATTCAATACTAAGTTCGTCTCTTCACATCGAGCAAGGACCCTAACAAGATTACACAAGCATTCATCGAAGGAATCCCCTACGACGCTAAAGTCATCCATAAACACTTCAAGGAAGTCCTCCACCATGTCGGTGAAGATTGCCATCATGCATCTTTGGAAAGTGGTCGGTGCGTTACAAAGTTCGAAGGGCATGCGAGCAAAGGCAAAAGTGCCATATGGGCAAGTAAAAGTAGTCTTTTATTGATCTTCCGGGGCGATCAAAATTTGATTATATCCAGAATACCCATCGAGAAAACAATAGAAGGCCCGACCCGCAAGCCTATCCAACATTTGATCCAAGAATGGCAAAGGAAAATGGTCTTTGCGGGTCACCTTGTTGAGCCTGCGGTAGTCCATGCACACCCTCCATCTGGTGATCGTTCTTTTGGGACTGAGCTCATTTTTGTCATTTTTGATCACCGTCATTCCATCATTTTTTGGGATGCATTGGACCGGAGAAGTCCAAGCGCTATCCGAAATTGGATAGACAACTCCCGCATCGAGCCATTTTATGATCTCCTTCTTTACCACCTCTTGCATTGCTTCATTGATTATTCTTTGATGTTCCATGGAGGGTTCGGATCCATCCTCCAATATGATTTTGTGCATGCAAAAGGCGGGGCTAGTACCCCAAATATCCGCCAAAGTCCATCCGACTGCTTTCTTCCTCCTCCTTAGCACTTTTAGAGTTGAGTCTACCTGCACTTGGATTAGGCAAGAGGAAAGAATAATAGGTAAAGTACAAGATGGACCAAGATATTCATACCTGAGGTGGGAAAGAAGTGGCTTCAACTCCAGATTCGGAGGTTCTTCAATGGAAGGCTTTGTTGGTGGAGTCTTCCGATTCTCCAAGTCCAAGGATAATTTTTTGGGAGCATAAGAATACGACCCCATGCCTTGACGGGCATGGGTACTTTCAAGAACACCATCCACCACGGAGTCCTCATGATTCAATAAGTCCAACTCCACAGGGTCATCAACATGGATCATAGCACCGGCATCATCAATAATAACCTCAAATACGAGGTCCAATAATGAGCAAACTTCTGTGCTGTTAGGCTGCTTCATAGATTTGCATACATGAAAGACCACCTTCTCATTTCCCACTCTGAACGTGAGCTCCCCAGCTTCTACACCAACCAAGGCCTTCTCCGTGGCAAGGAAGGTCCTTCCCAGGATAATAGGGACCTCAAAGTCAACCTCACAATCAAGAATGACAAAATCTGATGGTAATATAAACTTGTCCACCCTCACTAGCACATCATCAATAATACATAGGGGCCTCTTCATCGACCTATCCGCCATTTGCAAACCCATAGAGGTCGCCCTAGGCTGTCCGATCCCCAAAGTCTTAAAACACTGAATACGACATCAAGTTAATACTTGCCCTAAGATCACATAGGGCTTCGGCAAAGTCTGCACTCCCAATCGTGCAAGGAATAGTAAAGGCACCCGGATCCTCAAGTTTCGGTGCCATGGAGTGAACTATATCACTCACTTGGTGAGTCATCTTGATGGTCTCACATTCCATGGACCATTTTTTTGTCGCTACGTCCTTCATGAACTTAGCGTATCCAAGCATTTGCTCCAAGGCTTCCACCAATGGAACGTTGATGGAGAGACTCTTCATCATATCGATAAACTTTTTGAACTGAGTCTCGTGCTTTTGTTTGGCCAATCTCTTAGGGTAGGGAGGAGGTGGCCTAGGCAATGGTGCCTTGGCTTGTGGGGTCACCAGCTCCGGCATATCAATTACGTGCTCCCTAGACGGGTTCACGTTCCTTTCCAAGTCCTCCCCATTGTCATGTATGTCAATTCTTACCTCACCTTCACTTGGGTCATCCATCACTTGTTCCACTTCAACCGGTAACTCTTCTTGGGGTATGTCTTCATCATCAACAACAATCTTCTTTTGTCTCGAAGTATTTGCTTCACCACCCTTTCCACTTCTCGTAGTCACCACCATGGTGTGACCGGTATTGTTATTGTTCCCACCCTTGGGGTTCACCACCGTATCACTTGGTAGTGCACCCTTCGGACGTGTGTTTAAGGCATGTGAAATCAGGCCCATTTGAACTTCGAGGTTCCTTATAGAGGTATTATGAGAGGCCAACTGAGCATCGGAGTTTTCATTTCTCTCCATCATCTGCTTGAACATATTTTCAATTCTACCCATATCCGAGCCCGATGAACTTTGCCCTTGAGATTGGTACGGGGGTGGGTTGCTTGGTTGTTGGTACATCGAGGGCCTTTGAAAGCCCGACCCTTGATTACTGTTGCCTCCCCAGTTGTTGTTGTTGTTTCCCCCATTCCAATTTTCCTCATTGTTGTTCCCCCACTGTCGGTCATTATTGTTCCCCCATTGACGATGGTTGTTGTTGTTCCCCCAATTCCGAGCATTGTTGTTGTTATTCCGGTTTCTTGGTATTTGATTCCCCCAACTTTGGTTATTGTCTTGTTTTCTCCAACTTTGGGTGTTGTTTTGACTATTGCCTTGACCTTGATAGTTGTTTGCATACATAACATCTTCCCTCTTGGGCATCATACTCTTCATCTTGGCCATACCCACTAGGCCCTTGGTCACTTTGATCATTATGGTTTGGCTTAGAGTTCCCCCGAGGTCTCCTTTGATTTCCTTGCATGTTCACTCCTTCCATAGCATTCACTTGCTTCGACCCTTGCAATTGTTAGAGTTGGGATTTTGCAAGTTGATTCATGGTAGTAGTGATCTCGGCAATTGCTTGCCCTTGTTCTTGGAGCTCTTTATGGAGACTATTCACACCGGTCTCTCCTTGAGGCACATTAGCTCTACTTTGTCAAGCCGATGATGTGTCGGCTATCTCATCTAGAATCTCACATGCCTCGGGATAAGTCAACTTCATAAAATTTCCACCGGCCAAC
>ML245191.1:0-14545 GCA_005239495.1 Nicotiana undulata
AGATCTCCGAGTCCCCTTTCTATCTTGAAGTTGTAGTACTTGTAGATGAAACTATACGGTCTTCCTGTTGTACATATTGAGCAGTAGAGTAGCTTGTGATGTATTATGATAATCCGGGTTCTGGGTAAAGTAACTGTTTATGCTGAGCGGCGTCGACTTTATTATGATTTATTTCACTTACAATTATTTTACGTGTTTTATCTAAATTTTGCTTAAGGTATAGGCTTAGCTAGTCGTCTAGACTAGGTGCCATCACGAGACCCAGTCGGAGGGAGAATTGGGTCGTGACAACTAACGGCGGGCTGAGCTACCTGCTATGGAACCACCTACATCCATATAAAATATGTAGCGCCCCCGACAAAAGGGACGTTAGTACTGTGGAATAATACTAGTATGTATGAAAAAACTTTATCCCAAGTACAATCAACCAATAAACAGATAAGAAAAAGGACAGTAATAGGACGAACAGTTTCATAACAACACAACCAATAATTTCATCACAACATCAACAACAACAAAGCACTAGTATGTATGAACAACTTTATCCCAGGTAGAATCATCCAATACACGGATAAGAAAAAGGACAACATTAGGACCAATAATCAAAACACACGGAAAGAGACAATCAAAGTCAACAATTTGACAATCTCTCCTTTTTCCCTTTCCAACACCACCATATTCACAAATTTCATCAATTTCATATCAATAGTGATAATGATCACATTTCCACCCTTATTACATCGGCCACCCTTATTACCTCGGCCACCCTTATCACCACAGCCCACACCTTATTACTCCGTGTTGCGGCGTGCAACTCGACCCCGCCGCCCAATTTATATTTCAAAAACAACACCACCAATAATTTCATCGTGATAACGATCACGTTCCACCCTTATTACCTCGGCCACCCTTATCACCACAACCCACACCATATTAATCCGTGTTACGGCGCGCAACTCGACCCCGCCTGACAATTTATACTTCAAAAACAACACCACCAATAATTTCATCACAAGGGCTTTCCTTTCAAGGATCACAATTCAACAACAACATCAAACAATTTCATCACAAGGGCCTTCCTTTCAAGGATCACAATTTCAACAACAACACCAAACAATTTCATCACAAGGGCCTTCCTTTCAAGGATCACAATTTCACATTTATCAATTGATTTACTTGGGCTCAAAGCACCCCAAAATTTCATCAAGAAGCAATTTATGCACAAGGTGTTGCCATAACCGTTTAACTTATTTAAAATGCTTCATATCAATAACCTTAAACAATTACCATCTTTGCACATAACAAAGTGGGCATGCCAAGTCACAATTCAAAATCTCATCTAACACAACGGGGTAGTAATCAACCAGACACTCAATTCACATCTTTCCATATAAGTACACACACTATATGCTTACCACAACAAGAGGGATTCTACAAGGATTAAAGTTAGCCATACATACCTGGAGTCGAAATCCCCTTTTTAACTTTTACTCACAAATCACCGAACCGACTAGTACGGTCAATCTAGTTCACAAATAAACGTATTCAACTTAGAATTTGAAGTCATGCATGCAATTCGGACTCTCTTAAACATTCTGCCAAACACTATGTGACCCCATTAGATTACCAACCCCGTCTTTGTGAAATTTACCCCAAACCACTCCCTCTTACTAAATTAACACCATTATTAAACATGCATGCAAGGTCTTAGTTAATATTTTCAAGAAACAATCCATGCAAATCCTCCCTTTGTTTAAAATCAGAAAATTAGTGGAAAAAGAGTTGGGAACCCTTACCTGCTAGAATGAGGAAGAATAAGATTACTCGAATTATCAGGCCTGAGGGACTTTGAAAATCAACTTGATGGAAGAACCAATTTCTCTATCAAGAACTCCTCTTTCCTTCTCTCTATTTTGTTCAGAAAACTTGTAAAAATGAAGGGGTGGGGTGTTTTAATGAACTGGGGGTCGGGTTTTAAAATTAGAAAAATTAGGATCCCGACACCGGAATGCGGTCAGGAATGCGATCGCATTCCTGACATGCGGTCCGCAGAGACGACCGCAAAATGGCCCTCCCAGGTGGGCCAAAATTAAAACACACTTTGCATGTATGCGACCACTATGCGGTACGCATACACGTTATGCGATCGCATAGTGCGTCGCATAACCTCCCTCACAGAAATCAAAGGGCAAGAATGCGACAACTATGCGGTCCGCAGAATTGAAATGCAATCGCATAATGGACCGCATAGTTGTCCTCCAGTCGAGCAGTGGCCTGCCCAAGTATGCAACCATTATGCGGTCCGCATACCCGTTATGCGATCGCATAGTGCTTCGCATAACGCCCAACTTCTGGAAAATTTTATTCTTTCAAGTTCCGGGGTACTTTACACAATCAAGGCCCGTTTTAATAATTTCTACCGTTATAACAACTCGGGGACTTATTCGGCATTAGTTTAAACAAGAAATTTTACGGGTCTTTACATTCTCCCCCCCCCCCCCCCCCTTAAAATCATTCGTCCTCGAATGAGGATTTAGGAAATCGTTTGGTTTTGAAAACATGATATGCAAACTTCCAGATTTACACTAACTCCAATATTTTCAGAAAATTTCTCCTTTGTATTTAGACCCATCTACCTGTCAGAGAGCCCCCGAAACACATTCCAAGCATCATTACACAGTTTCTGTTGTCCCTTCAACTGGTATACAATTCATTACCTCAACATTTGCACACATCCATTTACTTTGACAACTACACATACTTCATTCTCTTTACATCACAAATTAGCATATGATTCAATTAGTGGCACATACTTGCACATAATTTGGTCACTTTAGTGAGTCCCATATGATTCAATCACCTCAATACAACATATGTATAGTGCAATTAATCATTACCAATCTACACTACTATTAATCATTTTTGCCTATCACACAAGTTTCACAAAACATTCATTTACTTCAAGGTTTGCACACCACCCAATTAATAACCTCATATACAGTTTTTAGCACGCATTGGAAAGTTACAACAATAAGGCAATTAGGGAAAATTGGGTGTCTTTGCACGAATCTGATTACAACATCAAATTGCCTTGGGACATTAATTCGTACGATCATTACTACACTTGTTCGAACAGATGGGGATATTTTTCTCTCATTTCTTTTTCTGCTTCCCACATGGCTTCCTCGACTTTTCGACTCCGCCACAACACTTTCACGGAAATAATATCAACTCCCAAACATACATAACAAGGATGATAGATAGACACCTCGCATGAGTTAACTATCCATTAACTTTACCTTTAATGATTTCCACTGTACAATTTACATTCCACAGGACATTACAATTCATGGTAACAACAACAGCCCACAATTCCATCACATGGCATCATACCATCAAGGATATCATTTCATAGTAACCAAACAATCATGTGTTCATAATAATCCCTACCAGCCATTAATGTAATCATGAAGGTGTTCATCAACAAGAATATAATTTCATTTCAATCAACAATCCATATGAAGTCAAGCCACGATGATTCTTGCCAATAATGCATCATATAGGATATTACCATGATCATATAGTTCAATCAAATCAATTCACACCCTTCTTTTATCACTACCTTCTTAGACATAAACATATGAAAACACAAAGTACATGAGGAACAGTTATGGGGAACATCATACTCCTAGTGCAACCTAATGGGGAAAATGCTCTTATGTACCCTCCATTTTCAATTCACATAACATCTATAGGGGAAAATTTTCAGAATAACCGGTTTACCCTCCTGAATTCTAAATCTCTATGCAAACACCCAAACTAAACTCGTGGTGACATTCATGATTTCTCTAAGATGTGACATAGTAAAATTGACCATAAAACTATCTACTGAATATATGAGATCACAGGGTGACTTTGACACATTTGAACTTTCAATACCAAAATAGGCCAAATACAGTGAGGAGCAACGGAGTTCAAGATTGGGCTGGAATTATTCAGGAATCCATTAATGTGCTGAGCAGAGTATTTCATGAGGTTATATGCTAAGAGACACGAGGATCCATATTAATGATGCTGACATGGTTTAGTCCAGGTGATTGCATCAATTATCAGATAAGTGAAGCATAGTGGTAACTAGTATTCTTAGATAAGGTGGATACCATGTATGTGAACTTGAGACTTCAAAAAACTGATCAAGTAGGATACACCAGTTGTGTCTCTGAGTGTAAGGTAAATAGTTGAGCTCAAATGGTAAGACTCTTGCAACATGGGTGTGATTGAGGCCGCAAATGAAATACGTGGAATTTGATTTCACTCCTAACAATAAGCGACACAAGGACTCTATGACACAAGCACATGAGGATGGAAAAGGAGTCATTTACTTATGAGGTTATCCTAATTCGAACAATCTACCCCTCCCCAATGTGGTGGAATGCCAGAGGTAGCAATAATTCCCAATGCATGACCATGGCGTTGTCAATACTCCTAGAAGCCCAGTGAGCATAAAGTCACATAACCTCATCAAATCCGACCCATTTAAGACTTTTGAAAAGGTGACACACTTTGATTTGAAATCATGGCAATTTAAGCTTGAACTTTAAGGAAAATCATTACTTTTGGAACCCATGAGACATGCCCTCGTAGCCCTAAAAAATCATCGACAATGGGCGAGAAAGTACTCAAAATCATTACGAGCTAGTGTAAAATAAGGCCTAGAAGTGACCACATGAATAATTATGAAAGAGCGAGTAGTCTTGATGCACTTATCGGAGAAGAGTAACCCAAGTTACCTAGTCACATGGACAAGCAGAGCAGGTAGATGCTCGTTTAGGAGAAAATATCACAAGGAGTGCGAGCAATACCTTTTTATCATAACAAAAGGAACATACCCCGACCCTCGATGCCATAAGGCATAAGATTAGATTCACAAGGAGAGTTACCAGTTGAAAATAGATGGTAAGGCAGCACATCTAAGAACACCATTTGGAGTCAACAAGCTTAAACAGAGTTGAAGACATTTAGAAGTCTGTAGTAAGGGGAAATTTGCCCACTCCCAAGGCGCTTGTAGAGTACATAAAATCGAGGTTAATTACATTAGATCGTATAGTTGGATAACTAGTTGAGAAATCGAGATAATACCGCATTGAAGATTATGGGTAAACAACACATGATGCAAGACAAATGAAAAAAAGTGAGAGAGCTTATAGAAGTTACATTTACATTGTAACCACTAGGAAAGGTGATAATATAAGGGATTACAAGGACCTTTACGTTTTTGAAAGAAGATCTCCGCATATAGTCACATGATGTATAGCTCCAAAATTTTAAAAAATCCACTTATGTTTAGCAACTATGATTCGCAACGAAGCACTACAACACACTTCTACACAACCAGTTATTACCAACAAAATTGGGAGATGCTATAAGGCTTGGCCGAGAGGAAGGCTTGACATATGAATGTGTTACTAGGTGTGTTTCTCCTTGGTGAACCCCAAAACTAAAAGGTGAGAGTTCGACTGGGAAGATGATTGTTAGATTAGCACATGCATAGATGGTTCAGAAATTGCGGCATATTATCAACCCTTGATGAACTTGAAGTGAAGTAGGAACCCATGTAATTTGTGGCATTTATTAATCCATTGACCATATATCTAGAAGTATTTTAAAATTAGAGTTGCTCTTTCTGGTTCAGAGTTCAACCTTTAACGATAGTGCTTCTAAGGGAATATGATTGAGAAGGGATAGTATAACCGATTGTTAATGAAGCAGGCTCGTAGTTAAAGTAAGAGGATGGATTGACTTGCCCCCGCCACCTATAATACCATATCCTTATTCATTTATGTCAGAATACTGAAAACCCTAGTAATATCAGAAGACCGAAAACTAGTTAACTAGAAAATAAAGGTATTGTTACATCTATCCCATTTTCTAGGTTCAGCGGAATTGGTACAGAATTAGGGTGGATCACCATTGATAAAAGAAATTGTATTTCTAGATACCAAGGACACAATTATGTTGTTCCTTCGGCCCTTGAGATTGGAACTGAGGAATGGGTCAACAACTAGAGGAAAGCTGGGTATGACAGAATAGCTAATCAAAAAAAAGAACTTGAGGTTTTAAGAGTAACTCAAGAGCTTCCCGGCTAGTGGAGCCACTACAAACATAAGAAAATCATCCTGATTCGTAGCAACATGGAGGAATTAACATATAACGACACTTAAACAAGTATTATGCAATCCAAAGGAGGAGCGAAAATGCTTAAACGATCGCAGGACCTCTGTCGTGATCGCAGTGGTCTGGCCAGTTGACCTTCGCGACCGCAGGCCCCTTGTCGCGATAGCAGTAAAGGAATAACTGGGTAGTTTTATTAAATACGGGACTTAGCCTATTTCCTCCATTTTCATCTTCCTCCTCAAGCCTTTAGAGAGATCTTCAAGGAACCTTCCACCATTTTTATTGAGGTAAGTAAATTCCATGGTTTTACTAAGTTTTAACATCAATTCCTAGCTCATTATCTCTTCTAAATCATCAATTCTTGAAATTTGGTAGCCAATTAGGGCTTATGGGAGAATTAGTGAATTATCCGTTCTAAGCCATTAATTCATGTATAAATCACATAATTGCGATCCTTAGGCTTCGGGTAAATGATTCTTTCAAAAATTCTCGAAATCCGAACGTGTGGGCCCGGGGTAGAAATTCCAAAATCCTTCAAGAATGCCTAATTTTGGGTTTATTGGTTAATTCTTCTTCTTTGAACTAAAATTAACTCAATTATGCTATATTTGGCTAGTTTCAAGCCGTCGAGGGTAGATTTCATAGATTCGGGCGCATCCTTGATCCGAGGGGTGATTTCGTCGCGAGGTGAGTCTCTTTTCCAACCTCGTAAGGGGAAAATGTCCCCATAGGTTCCTTATTTGTTATGTATACATGTTGTGGGGGCCACGTACGTACCAAGTGACGAGAGTCCATACGTGGCGACTATATTGCTATGTCGGGTAGCTTTAGGACTCACGAGCATGCCTCTATGTGCCTTATTAGTAGCTTGTATGTATTGTAAGTTGAGATTGTTGTTGAGATGACATGGAAAGGTGAAATATTATGATTTCAATCCCAGTTGGCTATAGTGGTATTGGCACAGTCCTGTTGAGTTCTCTGTTGAGTCGGTACACATATGTACCTATATATGTATATGTACTTGTTGTCGAGTCAGCACACGAGTCGCAGACTGGAGGCGCGATCGTGGGTCAGCTTATATATTATTATTATTGAGTCAGCACACGAGTCGCAGACTGGAGGCGCGATCGTGGGTCAGCTTATATATTATTATTATCGACTCAGCACATGAGTCATAGACTGGAGGTGCGATCATGGGTCAGCTTATATATTATTATTATTGAGTCAGCACACGAGTCGCAGGTATGATTCGCGATCGTGGGTAGCTTATCATTATCGAGTCAGCACACGAGTCGTAGACTGGATGCGCGATCGTGGGTCAGCTTATTATTATTAAGTCAGCACGCGAGTCGCAGGTATGATTCGCGATCGTGGGTAGCTTATGACCTCAGTCCTTATGACCACCCTTATGACTCCGGCCGGTTGTCTTGTCTGGTATTGTATTATCACTTGAGTCTGAGTCACTTATAGTAGGATTGACAGGTATTGTGTAAACGGAGAATTTGGCACTTGCAGTTCATTTTCAATTGTTATTTGGATTACATCATTTGCTTATGTACTTGTTGATTTCTGCTTCACATGCCTACTTCTCTAGCCATATCTCTTTTTATATTATATTGCTGGACCTTAGTGAGTATCTAGTAGACCTCTCATCACTACTCCTTCGAGTTTAGACGGGATACTTACTGGGTACATATTTATTTATGTACTCATGTTGCACTTCTTCTTCTTCTTCTTCTGTACTTGATTGTACAGGTCCGGAGGCTGGAACGTCTGGTTATCAGGCCGGTGCTAGATACTGACGTGTGTGATTAGACTTCACGGTGAGCTTCTCTTCCTGGCGACCTCCTAGCAGCACCCTGAAGTTCATTTTGTTATTTTCCCCGTCTATTTCATTGACTGTAGATTTGTATATATATATATATCTTGTATATTCTGATAGTTTCCCGTGACACTTGTGACACTAGTTCCTGGAACACACGTAGCATATATTTTGGGTTTTGGGCTGTATATATTATATAGACATGCCGTTTGGTTCATGTGTTTATGGTTTTATTTCATATCACAAGCTATTACCATATTCATAACTGATTAAAATTGGTATATGTTGGAATAATTACTTAATCGAGAAGGGTAACACTTAGTGAAATTTACGTTGGCTTGCCTAACCCCGCTGTTGGGAGCCATCACCACCTTAATTAGGATTTGGGTCGTGACAGCGTGGTATCAGAGCCTTAGGTTCACGTAGTCTCACGAGTCACGGGCATACCCAATAAAGTCTTGCGGATCGGTACGGAGTCGTCTGTACTTATCTTCAGGAGGCTATAGGGTGTTAAGAAACTCCTCTTTGTTCAGATCCTATCGTGTAATCGATGATGTACTCAAATTTTATATTCTACTCTCTCACAGATGGTGAGGACGCGTGCTTCTCATGTTCCTGACTCGGGAGAGGCTTCTACCCTCGCCGCTCGAGGCCGTGGTAGGGACAGGGGTAGGGAACCTGCTCGAGGTAGGGGATGAGGGCATGCCAGAGCTGTACCAGTTGCACCACTTGAGGATCCTATTATCAAGGAGCAGGATGAGTTGCCTCCAGTTGCTCCTGCTCCAGCGGACTTTATGACGGCGCCAGGCTTCCAGGAGGTCATGGGCTGCATGTTGAGATTTATGGACACCATGTCCTAGGCAGGCGTACTTCCAGCAGATCCTGCCACTTCCCAGGCGGGAGAGGAGCTCAGACCCCTACCGCTCAGGTCACCGGACAGGCAGCAACACATCACACTCCGGGTACACCGCCCGTGGGTGGGGTTCAGCCTATAGTAGCTCAGCCATATCCCAGGCCAGCTGTAGAGGGCGACCAGCAGAAGATGCTACATAGATGGACCCGACTTCGCCCTCCAGTCTTCGGGGGTGAGCGGGGTGAGGATTCCTAGGATTTAATTTATTAGGTGTAGGGACAGACTGCACAATATGAGGATATTAGAGTCACATGGGGTAGACTTCACTACATTCCAGCTTGTGGGTAGAGCTCGCCGCTGGTGGCAGTCATATGTTCTTAGCAGGCCAGTGGATTCTCCTCCTATCACCTGGAGTCTATTTACTCAGCTATTTCTGGATAGATACATTCCGCCGTCTGAGAGGGAGGAGCTTCTGGGTCAGTTTGAGCGGTTAGAGTAGGGGCAGATGTCTGTGATTGATTATGAGGCAAGATTTTCAGAGTTATCCCGCCATGCTCTCATGATGTTGCCCACTGATGCCGAGATGGTGCAGCGGTTCGTGGCAGGATTACATCCAGGTATCAGGACCTCTATGGCCAGAGAGGTAGAGATGGGTACCCCATACCAGCTTGTAGTCGAGATAGCTCGACGGATTGAGGGCTACCGACTGAGGAGCAGGGAGCAGGGTCAGCAGGACAAGAGGGCCAGATTCTCAGGTGACTTCAGGGGTGCTCCAGCTAAGGGCAGGGGTCAGTGCGGTCAATTCAGTAGGCCTTCATATACAGCACCTCAACTACCTCCCAGTGGTGTTCCAGCGAGGCCTCAATTTAGCTCCATGCCAGAGCGCTCCTACTGTCCTCCAGCCATCCACAGTTCATCCAGTGGTTACTCCAGCTGTCAGAGATCCTCCGGTTCCTATTTCAGTGTTGTGTTAGATGATTCTCATCGCACTCCGGCCATTCGGGACTCTTACCCTTCAGGACATTAGGATATGTCACATTTAAGATGCTACGAGTATGGGGACTTAGGCCACGTGAGGAGGGATTTCTCCTACTATTGGGGCAAGGCCGTGTAGTAGAGTCACCAGCCTATGATTTCAGCATCAGCAGTTCAACCACCTAGGGGTGGGGGTCAGGTTGGCAGGGGCCGTCCTAGAGGGGGAGGCTAGTCAGGAGAGGGTCAGTCAGCTCCAGCTCGTTCTGGGGAGGTCAGTCTTCAGGTGCTATAGCCAGATTCAATGCTATTCCGGCCAGATCAGACGCATTGGCCTTAGACGCCGTGATTACAGGTATTACTTCAGTCTGTGGTAGGGAGGCTTCAGTGCTATTTGATCCAGGGTCTACATACTCATATGTTTTCGCATTATTTGCTCATTTTCTGGATGTTCCTCGTGAGTTCTTTGGTTCTCCCTTGTATGTGTCCACCCATGTGGGCGATTCTGTAGTAGTAGATCGGGTATACCAATCTCGTGTGATTACTTTATGTGGGACCAAAGCCGATCAGTTATTGCTTGATGTGGTTGATTTCGAGGTTATTTTGGGTATGGATTGGCAATCTCCTTATCATGATGTGTTGGATTTCCATGCCAAGACACTTACATTATCCATGCCTGAGTCGCCGAGGTTAGAGTGGAGGGGTTCTTCAATTAGTGCATTCAGTCGGGTCATTTCCTATATGAAGGCTCGGCACATGGTCGAGAAGGGTTTCTTAGCTTACCTTGCTTTTGTGCGGGACACCACCGCCGAATCTCCTACCATTGAATCGGTGCCTGTCGTTCGAGAGTTTCCAGATGTGTTTCTTAATAACCTTCCAGGCATGCCTCCAGATCGAGATATAGACTTCTGTATTGATTTGTCTCCAGATACTCAGCCTATTTCCATTCCCCCATATCGTATGGCTTCTAAGGAGCTAAAGAAACTGAAGGAGCAGCTTGAGGAGTTGTTGGCCAAGGGATTCATCAGGCCGAGTGTCTTGCCGTGGGGTGCTCTGGTCTTATTTGTGAAAAAGAAGGATGGGTCTATGCGGATGTGCATTGACTATCGCCAGTTGAATAAAGTGACCATTAAGAACAAGTATCTTCTGCCGCACATTGATGATTTGTTTGACTAGTTGCAGGGTGCACGAGTGTTTTCTAAGATTGATCTGAGATCAGGTTATCACTAGTTGAAGATTCGGGCTTCTGATGTTCCGAAGACTGCATTCCGCACCAGATATGGCCATTATGAGTTTCTAGTAATGTCCTTTGGCTTGACTAATTCCCCAGCAGCATTTATGGACTTGATGAATAGGGTTTTTCGGCAGTTTATCGACTCCTTCGTTATTGTTTTCATTGATGATATATTGATCTACTCAGGGAGCCTTGGTGAGCACGAGCAGCATTTGAGAGTTGTGCTTCAGACGTTGCGAGAGCAGAAGCTATATGCTAAGTTCTCCAAGTGCGAGTTTTGGTTGGAGTCGGTGGAATTTCTAGGGCATGTGGTATCCGGAGAGGGTATCAAGGTTGATCCGCAAAAGATTGAGGCAGTTCAGAATTGGCCGCGTCCTACTTCAGCTTCCGAGATCAGGAGTTTTCTGGATTAAGCAGACTATTACCGTCGATTCGTGGAGGGATTCTCCTCTATTGCAGCTCCACTAACTAGATTGACTTAGAAGAATGCCCCATTTTGATAATCCGACGAGTGTGTCGCGAGCTTTCAGAAGCTCAAGTCAACATTGACCTCAGCACCAGTTCTATCATTGCCTTTTGAGTCTGGGATGTATACTGTATATTGTGACGCTTCACGTGTCGGGTTGGGATGTGTGTTGATGTAGGATGGCAGGGTTATTGCTTATTCTTTGCGCCAGCTGAAGGTTCATGAAAAGAATTATCCTGTGCACGACTTAGAGTTGGCGGCGATTGTTCATGCTTTGAAGATTTTGCGGCACTATTTGTATGGTGTGTCATATGAGGTCTACACTGACAACCACAGTTTGCAGCATCTGCTTAAGCAGAGGGACCTTAATTTGAGGCAGCGGAGATGGCTTGAGTTGTTAAAAGACTATGATCTCACTATTCTGTATCACCCGGGCAAGGCGAATGTAGTAGAAGATGCTTTGAGTAGGAGGGAAGCGAGTATGGGTAGCTTGGCCTACATTGCAGCTGAGGAGAGACCTTTAGCCTTGGACATTCAGTCCTTGGCCAATCGCCTTGTGAGATATGACCTTTTGGAGCCTCGTCGAGTTTTGGCTCATGTGGTTGCTCTGTCTTCATTGTTGGGAGAGATTAAGGCTCGACAGTTTGATGATCCATGTCTTGTAGAGCTTCGGGATACGGTGGTCCAGGGCAGGTCCAAGGAGGTTACCTTGGGCGAGGATGGTGTTCCGAGACTCCAGGGCCGATTGTGTGTTCCAGATATTGCTGGCCTGAAAGAGAGGATTCTAGCAGAAGCGCACAGTTCTCGGTATTCTGTTCATCCAGGAGCGACGAAGATGTATCGTGATTTGAAGCAGCATTACTGGTGGAGGCGGATGAAGAAGGATATAGTGCAGTATGTNCGTGGTTGGGTTGCCTTAGACTTTGTGGAAGGTTGACGCGGTTTGGGTCATTGTGGATAGATTGACCAAATTGGCACATTTCATTCCTGTGGCTACTACTTACACTACAGAGAGGATAGCTCAGATTTACATTCGAGAGATAGTCCGGTTGCATGGTGTGCCGGTGTCTATTATATCAGATCGAGATCCTCAGTTCACTTCACACTTCTGGAGAGCTTTGCACAGCGAGATGGGCACTCAGAAAGACCTTAGTTCATCATTTCACCCTCAGACTGATGGCCAGTCAGAGCGTACAGTTCAGATTTTGGAGGATATTCTCAGGGCTGGTGTGATTGATTTTGGAGGTTAGTGGGACCAGTTCTTGCCTTTGGCGGAGTTTGCATACAATAACAGTTATCAGTCCAGCATCGAGATGGCTCCATTCGAGGCATTATATGGTCGGCGATGTCGTTCTCCTATCGGGTAGTTTGAGCCTGGTGAGGCCAAGTTATATGGCACATATCTAGTGAGAGATGCTTTGGATAAGGTGAAGGTCATTTAGGAGAGACTCCGCATAGCTCAGTCTAGACAGAAGAGTTATGTACATCAGCGGGCGCGTGATGTAGAATTTATGGAGGGAGATAGGGTTATGCTGAAGGTTTCGCCGATGAAGGGCATTATGAGATTTGGGAAGAAGGGCATGATGAGCCCCGGGTTTATAGGTCCATTCGAGGTGTTGAGGCGAGTCGGAGAGGTCTCTTATGAGCTTGCCTTACCTCCAGCCTTATCAGCAGTTCATCCGGTTTTCCACGTATCCATGCTTCGGAGGTATCACGCCGACTTCTCTCACTTAGTTGATTACAACACTATTCAGTTAGATGAGAAGTTAGGCTACGAGGAGGAGCCACTAGCTATTATTGATAGACATGACCGCCAGTTGAGGTCTAAGACAGTTTTTGCGGTTAAGGTTTGGTGGAGGGGCCAACCAGTGGAGGAGGCGAATTGGGAGTCCGAGGAGGACATGCGGAGCAGATATCCACAGCTATTCAACACTCCAGGTACGATTCTAGCCCCGTTCGAGGACGAATGTTTTTTTAAAGGGAGGAGAATGTAACGACCCGACCGATCGTTTTGCGTATTAGGATCCCGTTCCCTTAAATGAAACCTTCCATAACGGTTATTCGTGCTTTATGACTTGCAGGGACGGGTGGTTCGGGATTTGGGAATGGTTGAGTGATTTAGGAACACCTGGTTCCTTATGGTTGGCCTATTTGGCCAAGTTTGACTCCGGTCAACATTTTGAGAAAACGACCTCGGAATCGAGTTCTAACAGCTCCAGTAGCTTCGTATGAAGATTTCGGACTTGGGCGTATGTTCGGCTCGGGTTTTCGATGACCCGGGAGCATTTCGGTGCCCGAAATGGAAATCAGGATTTCCTTATGTTTGGAACTTGGTTTGGGACGTGTTTTTATTCTATCGAGGCCCGAAAGGAATCCGGGACTGGGAATAGTTCCGTATGGTCATTTATGACTTGTCTGCAAAATTTAAGGTCATTCCGAGTAGTATAGGTCTGTTCGGTGCATTGAAGTGAGTTCTAGAATCTTAAGTTCTTAAGTTTGATTCAATTTGGTTTTGGGGTTGAATTCTGAGTTTCGCTGTTGTTTTTCGCGTTCCGGAAGTTCGAGCAAGTCCGTATCATGAATACAAACTTGTCGGTACTTTTGGACGGGGTCCCGAGGGGCTCAGGTGAGTCTTGGATCCCCAGGAGCTAAGTTGCAAAAATCAGATTTTTGCTGTCTGGTTTCCTTCTTCGCGATCGCAGAAGGACGGTCGCGATCGCGGAGAAGGAACTTAGCTGGGATGTTGATTTTTCTTCACGATCGCATCTTCTCTTCTCGATCGCGGAAGGTTGGGTCCTTGGCCTTCGCGATCGCATCCCAGTCTTTGCGATCGCGGAAGGCTGGATTCTATGCCTTCGCGATCGCAACCCCATCTTCGCCATTGTAACAACCCAGCCGGTCGTTTTGTGCGTTGGAACTCTGTTCCCATGAATGACTCTTCCCATAGCGACTACTCGTGCCTTATGACTTGTGTGGGACGGTAGTTCGAGATTCGGAAGTGTTTTGGCCAGTTCAGGAACACTT
>ML245197.1:4722-25432 GCA_005239495.1 Nicotiana undulata
TAATAGGTACACATTGTTCAAGTTAGAGTTAGCTTGAAATCTGTAGAAATTAGCTAGAGGCTAGTTGATACAAAGAGGATTAGAGTTAGTCCTAGGATTACAAAACAGTTTATTTTGTAAGTCCGTTTGGCTCAGAGTTTTTAGTAAAGTGTTTGAGCAAATCTTACTTAGGAGTAGGTCGTGGTTTTTTCACCTTTTGAGCCAGGTGTTTTCCACGTAAAAATCTCTGTGTCTTTACTTTACTGCTTTATTATTCCGCAATAGTAGAAAGTAGTACACCAAGAAGAACCAGGTTCTTCTTATTAGAAAACACTCGATAATTGGGTACTGCACAATTAACTTATATTATTGTGTAGTTTTAAAGTCTAAAACATCAATTGGTATCAGATCAGGTTATCCTTGAAAAGGCTAACACCTTGGAAAAGATCAGGATGAGTGCACCACCTGGGAACTGGGAAGGTCAATCAACCGTAAGGCCACCACCTATCATTGGCCAGTATTATTCTTGGTGGAAAAATAGAATGAAGGACCATCTTATTGGAGAGGACTATGAACTATGGGACATAGTCACTGATGGACCCCTTGCAACAATGAAGAAGATTGTTGAAGGTGTAGATGTACCTAAGACTAGGGCTGAATGCACGACTGAAGATCTGAAGAAATGGGAGAAGAATGCCAAGGCCAAGAAGTGGCTAGTATGTGGACTAGGTCCTGATGAATACAATACAATCTAAAGTTGCACAACAACCAAGGAAATCTGGGACACCCTACAAGTAGCCCATGAAGGAACACCTCAAGTTAAAAGATCTAGAGGTACACTACTATACTCTCAGTATGAAAACTTCACTATGAAAGAAGAAGAGACTATTCAAGAGATGTATACAAGGTTACAACCTTGACCAATGAACTCAAGTCTCTTGGAAGAATCATACTTGAAGAAGACAAGGTAGAGAAGATCTTGACAAGGGTTTTGCCTATCTCCTGGGAAAGCAAGATCACTGCTATCCAAGAATCCAAAAATATGGCAACCCTTAGACTGGATGAGTTAATTGGAAATCTCACTCCTTATGAACTTAGAAGGCAAACCATGAAGATGGGTTGACCAAAGAAGGAGAGAAGTCTAGAATTGAGGATCACTGAAGGCGCAGATCTGGAGGAGGATGAGATGGCCATGATCACCAAAGAATTTAGAAACTTTCTCATGAGGAAGAAGGGCATCTCTAGGGGAGGAAACTTCAACAAGGCAAAGGCACCAGAAAGGCCAACTAATGAGGGATGCTACAAGTATGGAAAAACTGATCATCACATCAAAAACTGCCCTCAGTGGGAAGTAGAATGGAGGAAGGAGATATATGAAAGAAAGAACATGAAGAAGGAACGTGTCCAACCCAAGAAAACCACTACAAATGCTATGATTGATGCTTGGGGGGAAAGTTCAGATGAAGAATCAGAAGATGGTGAGACAAAATATCAAGCTCTCATGGCAATTGCAGAATCTGATGATGAGACTTATGAAGAACCAGAGGTACAAGTGAAGGGAAGCATCCTAAATTGGTTTTTGGATAGTGGTTGCTCTAAGCATATGACAGGGAACAAGGAACATTTCCTTTCACTTGAAAACCTCAAAGGAGGAAATGTCTCATTTGGAAACGGAAAGAAAGGTGAAATTATAGGGGTCGGAAAGGTAGGTAAAGATGACACACGTTCAATTGAACATGTGTACCTGATAGATGGCTTGAAATATAGCCTAATCAGTGTGTCACAACTGTGTGACAGAGGTAACCTTGTCGCTTTTACTTCCACAAAATGTTTTGTGATCAATCTGCTTACTGACAAGATTGTTTTGCAGGGAAAGAGAATGAACAATATCTATGTCATTGACTTGTCCACACTGTCTGACAATGAACTCACTTGCCTTAGTGTGTTGGACAGTGATCCCATCCTGTGGCACAAAAGACTTGGTCATGCAAGTCTAACTCAGATTAACAAGCTAGTCTCTAAGGACTTAGTGGTAGGACTCCCTAACATTAAGTTTAAGGAAGACAAAGTTTGTGAGGCATGTGCAAGGGGGAAGCAGGTAAGATCTTCTTTCAAAAGTAAGAAAATGGTCAGTACCACCAGGTCGTTGGAACTGGTTCATCTGGATCTGTGTGGTCCAATGAGAACTCTGAGCAGAGGTGGTAAGAAATATGTGATGGTGTTAGTTGATGATTACTCAAGGTTCACGTGGACCTTATTTCTGGCATCTAAGGATGAAGCATTTGATATGTTTATCACATTTGTTAAGAAAACTCAAAATCAGTTAGGACATCAACTAGCATCAATAAGATCTGACCATGGGACTGAATTTGAAAATGCTAAGTTTGCTAAGTTCTGTGATGAACATGGTATCAATCACAACTTTTCTGCCCCTAGAACCCCACAGCAAAATGGGGTTGTGGAAAGAAAGAATAGAACTCTTGAAGACATGGCAAGAACCATGCTTTTGGGCAGAAGCAATAAACACTGCTTGCTATATAATCAATAGATGCATGACCAGGCCACTGATAGAGAAGACTTCCTATGAAGTACTCAAAGGAAGAAAGCCCAACATATCCCATCTTAGGGCTTTCAGATTTAAATTCTATGTGCACAATAATGGCAATGATTCCTTAGGTAAATTTGATCCCAGAAGTGATGAGGGAGTATTCTTGGGATATTCATCACATAGTAAATCCTATAAAGTGAACAATAAAAGAACTATATGTGTAGAGGAGAGTGTGCATGTTATATTTGATGAAACTAACACTCTTTCTGAGAGACAGGAACTAGAAGATGAGGAGCTTGGATTGGTGAGAAGTAGTGAACACATTGAAGAAACCATGGAAGATGGAACATGTGATGGACCAGGTTCAACTACCCCAAGCAACATGACAGGGGGAACTCAACATGTGAATCCTGGCCCTAATCCTGTTCCACAACTACAAAGCAACATGGAACTATGCAGAAGTGAACTATTAGTACTCAAACCACACAGATATCAGAGTTCACACCCTCTTGAGAACATCATAAAAGATTTATCATCCGGAAGCAAAACAAGAGCTTCCTTGAAAAATCTGTGTGCGTTTGATGCCTTCTTATACTTAATCAAACCAAAGAACATTGGTGAAGCCCTACAAGATGTTGATTGGGTAAATGCCATGCAAGAGGAGCTGAATCAATTTGAAAGAAGTCAAGTATGGCACTTGGTACCTAGGCCACTAGACAGATCAGTGATTGGCACGAAGTGGGTCTTCAGGAACAAGCTCGATGAGGATGGAACTGTTACAAGAAATAAGGCAAGACTAGTTGTTCAAGGGTATAGTCAAGAAGAAGGAATTGACTATGATGAGACCTTTGCTCCTATGGCAAGATTAGAGGCAATCAGACTTCTTATAGCATTTGCTGCATATATGGAATTCACTCTCCATCAGATGGATGTTAAGAGTGCCTTTCTCAATGGATATTTGAAGGAAGATGTATTTGTCAAACAACCTCAAGGTTTTGAAAGCAAAGAGTCACCTGATCTTGTATATAAACTTGACAAGGCTCTTTATGGTCTCAAACAAGCACCTAAAGCATGGTATGAGCGATTATCAAAATTCATGCTGGAACATGGGTACAAACGAGGCAAAATTGACAGTACTTTGTTCCTAAAAGAAAAAGGGAAGGATCTTATGATTGTGCAAATATATGTTGATGATATCATATTAGGGGAAACTACTGAAAAGCTTAGCAAGGAATATGCTACACTAATGGGGAGTGAATTTGAAATGATTATGATGGGTGTGCTAAACTTCTTCTTAGGCTTACAAATCAAGCAAAACCCACATGGAACAATGATTCATCAACAAAAGTATGTGAAATAACTCCTCAAGAAGTTCAATATAGAAGATTCAAAGGAAATAGACACCCCCATAGCAACAACTACTAAATTGGATGTGGATGAACCTGGTTCATCCGTTGATCAGAAGGTATACAGAGGAATGATTGGGTCTCTACTATATCTCACTGCCAGCAGACCAGATATTGTGTTCAATGTAGGACTATGTTCTAGGTTTCAGGTAAATCCAAAGGAGTCCCACCTCACTGCAGTAAAGAGAATTTTGAGATATTTGAAAGGCATTACTGATTTGTGCCTTTGGTATCCTAAAGGTAGTAATTTTGACCTTGTAGGATATGCTGATGCTGATTATGCAGGTTTCCTGGTTGATAGGAAAAGTACTTCAGGCATGGCTCACTTCTTGGGCTCTTGCCTTGTGTCTTGGGCCACCAAGAAAAAAATTTCAGTAGCTCTGTCTACTGCTGAGGCTGAATATATGGCTGCAGCCTCTTGTTGTGCCCAGTTGCTTTGGATCAAGCAACAACTCCTGGACTTTGGTATAGATGTGGGATGCATTCCTATTTACTGTGATAACACTAGTGCAATTAGTATGACGAAGAACCCGGTTCATCACAAGAGAACTAAGCACATAGATGTTAGGCACCATTTTCTGAGGGACAACTATGAAAAAGGAATGATCTCAATCGAATTCTGCTATTGATCATCAAATTGCTGATATATTTACCAAAGCACTGAGTAGGGAGCATTATGAGAGAAACATGCTTGAATTAGGAATGATTAGGATCACCTAATTGAAAAACAAAAACTGAAAAAAAACTGAAAAAAATGAATAAAAATTAAAAAAAAATTGGCTAGAAAATTCAAATTAGGTACTTAATCAAATTAATCATTGCTCAGTATTATGTCTTTATTGCCATACTCTTCTGCCATGTATTAATATGATTACCTAGTTGCTAATGATGTTTCTCTATTTTTGTAAATTGAGGCAAATAAAGGATTTTACCTGGATGAACCTGGTTCATCCATGCTGGTTCGCATAACTGACAAGGTACGTTCTCATCTCCATACATGTATTAATTCAAGTACAGTCATACATGAGCAGGACTCTATCTATTTATGATTCGAATTCAATTCTAGTACTTACCCGAATAATGAACCAGTTTCAAGAAGTCCCATCTCACTTGATTAGCCTAGTTTTAGAGGGAAAGTAACTGTCCAATCAATGTCTAATCAATGACAATTCTTAATCGATTAGTATACAACTTAAGTTAATACTCTTCCGTTGTAATCTCCCCAGCCATAAGTTATAAAAAGGCCATCATTACCCATTGTGCATAAGGCAACAATCGAACCTTGTTCAACTCACTCAACTCACAATCTCTACTGCCTCCTATCTTTCTTCTCTCTAAGCAATTCAAAATCATGTCGTCACCTCCACCAGCTTCTTCTTATTCATCTCCAAACAGAGATTATGATGGAGGCAACTATGAATCAGACTCAAATTCACCCTCAGTGTATAGTTACGAGTCTCCAAAAAAGTCGACAACCCCAGAACACCCTACAATCCTAGAACCCACACCAAACCCTACCCCAGCCCCAAGCCTCGTCGTGTAAAAGTTCTTGCACGCAAATCTGTGGCTTCTGGTTCAAGAGCCAAATTCTTGGAAGAATTATTGCATGCTGAAGAATCGTCCAATGAATCATTCAAATCAACCAATGAAGATGAAGCACCTGGTTCAACCAGTGTTGAGAAAGGTAATTCTGATGTTATCTCTGAAATAAATACTGCTGATCAACGATTTGTGTTGGTGGGGTCTGTGGTGGATGTTGAAGTGCCTAAAAGGCAAAGAAAATCTGGGAAAAAGAAACCTCTTGAGATCGAGGGAGATGTAATGTCAGGGGATTGGGAGAGGATGGTACCACACTGGCAATATATGGTCCCATTCTTGAAAATCTTGAAGAAGATGTCACAATCTTAGGGGGAACTAGTGGAGTTGAGGAAGTTGATGCTGGGTTTGAGAAATTGATGAAAGCAATAGATGAACACGTTTCTTCTGGGGAAGAAACTTTGGCTGAAAGACTGAGGAAGTTGGGGGACTCATATAACCCCAAGAAAAGAAGGACTTCAAAGTCCAAGAAGTCTAAAGCCTCAGTTCCTTCAAAGAAAAGGAAAGTTGCTGGTTCTGTTGAGGTACATGTTCCTAAGGTACGTGCTACGCGAAATACTGTAATAGAGGAGGAAGAAAATTTAGAAAAGGCTCTACAAGAGAGCAAGAGAAAGAGAGAAGAAAAAGGGAAAGCCAAAGTCGGAGAGCTTGTCGAGGCTGTTGTGTTAGAAGAGGAGCCATTGGACCTAGTCCAACAAGAGGAGCAGGCTGCTCTAGTGGTCATTGGGACACCCAAGCCCAAAAAGGCTAAGACTTCTTCGAAGAAGTCAGCTACTGTGTCCACCACCACTACGAGTACTAGGACAAGGTCTAAGATAAAAAAGGTGAAAAAGGTGCAGATTATTGAGAAGGATGAGGATGATGAGTGGAGTGGAGAGGAAGAGAAGGTAGAAAAGGCTCTGCAATAGAGCAAGAGGAAGAGGGAAGCAAAGGGAAAAGAAAACATTGGAGAGCCTGTTGAGGCTGTTGTTACTAAAGAAGAGACGTTGGACCTGGTCTAACAAGAGGAGCAGATGGCTCCAGTTGTGGTTAGGACACCAAAACCCAAACATTCTAAGGCTTCTTCAAAGAAGTCAGCTGCTGTGTCCGCTGCAACTCCAAGAATTGTCAAAAGGACCAGGTCCAAGCCAAAGAAAGTTAAAATTGCTGCTAAGGAGGATGATGATGCAAACTGGAGTGGGGAGGAGGAGAAGGAAATAGGAGAAGTGACTACTGACAGAGTTGCCATGTTTGGCAAGAGAACGATCTTGAAGGGAAAGTTGATGAAGGATTTGGAGGAGCCTGGAACGAGGTATCTACTGGATTTTCTGGCAGCGCAAGGCTGGATGGACATGGTCCTTCGCATGGAAGGCAGACTAGTCAGGGATGGAATTGTGGAGTTCATGGGGAATGCCACAGTCATTGGAGGCAGGGTCACCTCCTTGGTCAAGGGAGTTGAAGTCTCCTTTGATGCTCAAGAACTGGGTGTGATTCTAGATATTCTTGCTGAGGGGTATGAAGACTATACTAGGCAAAGATGGCCTTGTTTAGATGGAATGTCCTCAGCACTCAGTATCACCAGATTCTTCTACGACAATGAGAAGGAGCTTGAACCCATGGCTGTGTAAAAGAATGAGATGAAGCCTGAGCATAAGCTTTTCTTTGAATTTGTGATCAAATTCATACTGCCCAGACAAGAACGAAGACACATTGCTAATTACATGGATTTGACCCTCATGGAGTGTCTGTACAGAGGCAAGCAGATAAATTGGCATCGTTCATAATCCAACTCTTGGACAGAGTGGTGAATGGGATTAAAGCTCATGCAATCCCCTATGGATTTATTCTGACTGCACTTCTAACTCACTTTGGAGTTCCTGCAGAAGGCTGGGATAGCTACGACCAAAGACTATTTTGGGAAGGACACACTGTTGTCTTGTGATTATATTGTCACTGCTCCGGCAGATGAACCTGGTTCATCTCAGAAGCAGCCTGTAAACAGCAAGGTCCGTACTCTGGTTCAGGAAAGCGAGTTAAAGGATATGGAAATCCTTCGATTGAAATCTCGCTTAATTGAGATGGAAGCTGAGCGTGATGCTCTAAAAGCAGAACTTTCAAAGGAGAAGGAGAAAAACGAAGGTGTTCTACACCAAATGTTGTCCCTCCTTCAAACCAAGAACCCAACCTCATCTGCACCCTCCCAGCCTTAGGTCTATCCAATGCTTCCCAGTTATCTTTCAATTGCCTAGTTTGGGACAGTGTCTAGTGGTTTCAGTTTTTTTGTTTTGCTCATGTTTTGATCGTTTTTTCTTTAATTTGTTGGTGTTTGATGTGTAGTATTAAATCAATGAAGTTTGCTGATTTTAAAAATTGTCTCAATTTCTAATTTAGCATACATTATTGGTTTCTTGTGTTGATTAATCATGCTTGCACCTACAATTGCCTAAATTTGGCCATGAGTAAGAATTAAAAATTGGTAAGTATCATTTTGCAACTTTTCGATGATGCCAAAAGGGGAAAGATGTGTGCTGGGTGTTGTGTTTTATTTTTCAAAAAGTGATATTTATAACCTAATGAACCTGGTTCTAAATGATTAGTGCTTAAAACTATACAAAGTGTTTGAAGTGTATACAGGATAAAACCACAGAGTTTGTCATCATCCAAAAGGGGGAATTTGGTTTCCCATGTCACTAAATGGGTTTTGAAGATTGACAAGTTGAACCAAGTCCATCAGAGCACACACATCTGAACGGAACAGTTGGCACAAGAATTGTTCATGCATAGGAGATATCAATGATTGTTGGGTATCAAAGAGCTAAAAGGATGTCTACTAATACGAAAAGGTTGCAAACTGATAAAGAAGATTGAAGTTGATTTCAGCAAGGGCTGAAATAGAGAAGGAAGTTGAGTCGTAGTCGAACTCGTATACCCAGGTAAAGTTGGATCAGAATTGAACCATGTACTCAACAACTGACTCTATAAATACTCAATGTATTACTATTGAAATCAGTGACGCACAAAGACAAAAGTGAATCAAGTTCTGAAAAGAAAAAGTTCCCAGGATATTTTGCAAGCAGAAGTATTGTGCGAAGGCTACAGTTCAACTAGAAGAAATTGTTTCATCGTTGATATATTGAGTCTAGTTTGTTGTAGTAGGCGATTTAACATTGTATCTTTTCAGCTTTCATAGAAGCAATTGTAATAGGTACACATTGTTCAAGTTAAAGTTAGCTTGAAATCTGTAGAAATTAGCTAGAGGCTAGTTGATACAAAGAGGATTAGAGTTAGTCCTAGGATTACAAAAGAGTTTATTTTGTAAGTCCATTTGGCTCAGAGTTTTTAGTAAAGTGTTTGAGCAAATCCTACTGAGGAGTAGGTCGTGGTTTTTTCACCTTTTGATCCAGGTGTTTTCCACGTAAAAATATCTTTGTCTTTACTTTACTGCTTTTTATTCCGCAACAGTAGAAAGTAGTACACCAAGAAGAACCAGGTTCTTCTTATTAGACAACACTCGAAAATTGGGTACTGCACAATTAACTTATATTATTGTGTAGTATTGAAGTCTAAAACATCATATATATAATTAGTTCGATGCTCAATTTATTTATTGGTTTATTATTCTACATTTTGAGTTATTTGTTGGAAATCATTAGATTTAATTTACTTTAAATTTGATTCATTGTGTTTAAGTAAACAATCAAAGGGAATTAGCTAATCAAAATCCTAACATTGGCTTGCCTAGCAAGTGTGGTGTTAGGCGCCATCACGATCCCTAAGGTTGGGAATTTGGGTCGTGACAAGTTGGTATCAGAGCACTAGGTTGCTTAGGTCTCACAATTCACGAACAAGCTTAATAAAGTCTGAAGGATCGGTACGGAGAAGTCTGTACTTATCTCCTAGAGGCTATTGAGTTAGGAAACAACTCCATTTTTATTTCTATTCTATCGTGTGATTCTTGTTATCACAAATACTGATTGGATTCTTCTATTTTCTTGCAGATGGCGAGGAATCGTGCTTCCTCTTCCGCTGACCAACACTCTGGTCCTCCAGCAGCAGCAGCTCCTTCTAGGGGCAGAAGCCGAGGCCGGGGTAGGGGAAAGACTCACCCCATTGCTCAGGCAGCAGAGCCAGCTGTGGATCCTCAAATCGAGATTAATGAGGGGGGTCCAGCTCAGACCGTTCCAGCTGGACCAGCTCAGGTCCTAGAGGGGTTTATTGCTACCCCGGTACTTTAGGACGCTTTGGCCTGTTTAGTGGGCCTTATGGAGAGCGTGGCCCAGACTGCCACCTTTCCTTTTGCAGCAGCCGTATCTCAGGATGCAGGAGGGGTCCCCACTCCTACTACCCACACTCCAGTTCAGACTACTCCTCAGGTTCAGACCCTAGTAGCCAATCCCATTGGGGTAATTCATCCAGTTGCAGCAGTGTCGCGCACTAATGGGGCAGCCATGTCATCGAATGCTTTGTAGAGACTTGACAGGTTCATTAAGATATTTCCTGTCCATTTCAGTGGTGCTACATCAGAGGATCCACAGGAATATCTGGATAGTTGTCATGAGGTGTTGCGTAACAGGGGTATTCTGGAGACCAATGGGGTCGATTACGCGGCTTTTTAGATGACTGGTTCCGCCAAGAAATGGTGGAGAGACTATTTGTTGACTAGGACAGTTGGATCACCTGCTCTGACTTGGGATCATTTCTCTCATCTCTTTTTGGAGAAGTTCGTACATGTTACTACTCGAGAGTATAAGCGTCGTTAGTTTGAGCGACTTCAGCAAGGTAACATGACTGTGACTCAGTATGAGACTCGTTTTGTGGATCTAGCTAGATATGCTATTCTTATATTGCCCACAGAGAGGGAGATGGTCAGACGGTTTATTGATGGCCTTATTTAGCCCATAAGGTTACAGATGGCCAATGAAATAGGGTAGGAGATTTCTCTTCATGATGCAGCTAATATAGCTAGGAGGGTTGAGTCAGTTCTTGGGAAGGGAGGTCAGGGGTCAGACAAGAGACCTCGTCATTCCGGTGTTTTCAGTGGTGCCTCATCTGGAGGCGGAACTTCATTTAGCAGAGGCCATTCATCCAGGCTGTTCCATTCAGCACTACAGGTTTCACATGGTACTTTAGGGGGTCGTGGTTCTTTTGTACCTCCTTCTGCTCAACCAGTCTACAGTGCTCCTTCAGCTCCCGTAAGAGCACCTCCTCTGCAGAGTTATTATCGTGGCCAGCCGGTTCGTCAGGGTCAGTCCTCATATAAGGAGGGATGTTTCGAGTGTGGTGAATATGGGCATATTCGGAGAGCTTGTCCGAGGTTTCAGAGTAATCAGCATCAGTACTAGTGTCACGACCCAAATCCTAATTTAGGTCGCGATGGCGCCCAACAGTGGGGTTAGGCAAGCCAATATGAATTACACTAGGTGTTGCCCTTCCCATTTGATTAGACAAGTCAATATTTACCAGTTTAAGACAACTAAACATGATGATAACTAGATATGAAAATGAAATCATAACAATACATGGCCAAAATAAAGCATGTGTATGAATATACAGCCCGAAACCCAAAATATCTAGACTGCAAGTGCCAAATCCTCCGGACCTGTACAATCAAGTACAGAAGAAGAAGAAGAAGTACAACATGAGTACATAAATAAATATGTACCCAGTGAATATCCTGTCTAAACTCGAAGGAGTAGTGACGAGAGGTCGAGTAGATACTCACTAAGGTCCAACAATATAATATAAAAAGAGATATGGCTAAAGAAGTAGGCATGTGAAGCCGAAATCAACAAGTACATAAGCAAATAATGTAATCCAAGTAACAACTGAAAATGAACTACAAGTGCCAAATCCTCCGTTTACACAATACCTATCAATCCCACTATAAGTGACTCAGACTCAAGTGATAATACAATACCAGAACAAGACAACCGGCCGGAGTCATAAGGGTGGTCATAAGGACTGAGGTCATAAGCTACCCACGATCGCGAATCATACTTGCGACTCGTGTGCTGACTCGAAAATGATAAGCTCCCCATGATCGCGAATCTTACTTGTGACTAGTGTGCTGACTCGATAATGATAAGCTACCCACGATCGCGAATCTTACCTGCGACTCGTGTGCTGACTCGATAATGATAAGCTCCACACGATCACGAATCTTACCTGCAACTCGTGTGCTGACTCGATAATGATAAGCTACCCATGATCGCGAATCTTACCTGTGACTCGTGTGCTGACTCGATAATGGTAAATGCATATTCATATATATAGGTTTATATGTGTACTGACTCAACAGTGAACCCAACAGGACCGTTCCAATACCACTATAGCCAACTGGGATTGAAATCATAATATTTCATCTTTCCATGTAATCTCAACAACAATCACAACTTAAAATACATATAAGGTACAAATAAGGCACATAGAGTCATGCTCGTGAGTCTTAAAGCTACCCGACATAGCAATATAGTCGCCACGTACGGACTCTCGTCACTTGGTACGTACGCGGCCCCCACAACATGTATACATAACAAATAAGGAACCTATGGGGACATTTACCCCTTACGACGTTGGAAAGGAGACTCACCTCGTGACGAAATCACCCCTCGAATCAAGGATGCGCCCGAAATCTCTGAAATCTACCCTCGACGGCTCACAACTAGCCAAATATAGCGTAATTGAATCAATTTAAGTTAAAAGAAGAAGAATCAACCAATAAACCCAAAATTAGGCATTCTTGAAGGATTTTAGAATTTTGACCCCAGGCCCACACGTTCGAATTTCGAGAATTCTCGAAGGAATCACTTACCCGAAACCTAAGGATCATAATTTATGTGATTTATACTTGAATTCATAACAAGAATTGAATAGTTCACCAAATTCCCAAAAATCCTATTTACTACCCCCAAATCTAGGTTTTACTAAGATTTAGTAGTTAAATCCCTTGCTAATTCACATATTAGACTAGACAAATGGAGTGAAATTACTCACATTTGGTGGACTTGGTCGTGGGCAGGTTTTCTCCAAGCTTGAGAGTTCTTTAATGGAGGTTGAGTGAGAAAAAGATGAAGGAAATCCGTATTTTGACATTTAAATACAGGCGGCCTACAGGGGTTTCCGCACCTGCGAATGTGGGACTGCACTTGCGGTCCCGCACCTGCGAGGAAATGGCCGCACCTGCGGAAAATGGACGGGGGAGCTGGGTTCGCACCTGCGCTCCTGCGGAAAATGGTCTGCACCTGCGGAAATTGCGCACCTACGAGGCTGGGACCGCAGGAGAGGTCCCGCACCTGTGGCTGGGCAACCGCACTTGCGGTCACACAAGCTACAGCTGCACCAGCAATGTTCTTAGCTGGTTTTTGTCCTCGTGTGGGGTCCGGGAGGCACCTGGGTCCACCCGAGCCCCCGTCCAAATATACCAACAAGTCCCAAATCATTGTACGGACTTGATCGAGCCCACGTAATACTCAAAACAATGCTAAAACTCAAAATCACATCTCAAAACCCCTGAATTCATAACTTAAGACTTTCAAACTCTAGATTTCTATAATGATGCGCTGAACCGACCTATACAACTCGGAATGACTTCAAACTTTGCAGACAAGTCATAAATGACAATACGGAACTATTCCCAGTCCCGAAATTCCGTTCGGACCTCGATAGCAAAAAATCACGTCCCAAACCAAATTTCAAACATAAGGAAATCCTGACTTCCATTTCGGGCGCCGAAATGCTCCCGGGTCATCGAAAACCCGAGCCGAACATACGCCCAAGTCCGAAATCATCATTCGGAGCTAAGTTAGCTGTCAAAACTCGATTCCGAGGTCGTTTGCTCAAAACATTGACCGAAGTCAAACTTGGCCAAATAGGCCAACCTTAAAGCACCATGTGTTCCTAAATCACTCAAACCATTCCCGAATCCCGAACCACCCGTCCATGCAATTCATAAAGCATGAATAGCCTCTATGGAAGGTTTCATTTAAGGGAACAGGATCCTAATACGCAAAATGACCGGTCGGGTCGTTACATTCTCCCCCTCTTAAAAAAACATTCGTCCTTGAACGGGTCTAGAATCGTACCTGGGGTGCTGAATAGCTGTGGATATCTGCTCCGTATGTCCTCCTCGGACTCCCGAGTCGCCTCCTCAAACGGTTGGCCCCTCCACGGAACCTTAACCACAGAAACTTTCTTGGACCTCAACTGGCGGTCCTGTCTATCAATAATAGCTACTGGCTCCTCCTCGTAGCCCAACTTCTCATCTAACTGAATCGTGTTGTAATCAACTACGTGAGATAAGTCGGCGTGATACCTCCGAAGCATGGATACGTGGAAAACCGGATGAACTCTTGATAAGGCTGGAGGTAAAGCAAGCTCATAAGCGACCTCTCCGACTCGCCTCAACACCTCGAACGTACCTATAAACCTGGGACTCAGTTTGCCCTTCCTCCCGAATCTCATGATACCCTTTATCGGTGAAACCTTCAACATAACCTTATCTCCCTCGATAAATGCTACATCACGCGCCCGCTGATCTGCGTTACTCTCCTATGCGGAGTCTCTCCTGAATAATCTTCACCCTATCCAAAGCATCTCTCACCAGATTTGTGCCATATAACTTGGCCTCGCCAGGCTCAAACCACCCGATAGGAGAACGAAATCGCCGACCATATAAAGCCTCAAATGGAGCCATCTCGATGTTGGACTGATAACTGTTATTGTATGCAAACTTCGCCAAAGGCAAGAATTGGTCCCACTGACCGCCAAAATCAATCACACAAGCCCTGATCATATCCACCAAAATCTGAACTGTACGCTCTAACTGGCCATCAGTCTGAAGGTAAAATGTTGAACTGAGGTCTATCTGAGTGCCCATCTCACTGTGCAAAGCTCTCCAAAATTGCGAAGTGAACTGAGGACCTCGATCTGATATAATAGACACCGGCACACCGTGCAATCGGACTATCTCTCGAATATAAATCTGAGCCAGCCTCTCTATAGTGTAAGTAGTAGCCACAGGAATGAAATGCGCTGATTTGGTCAATCTATCCACAATGACCCAAACCTCGTCAACTATCCGCAAAGTCCGAGGCAACCCAACCACGATGTCCATAGTGATGCGCTCCCATTTCCACTCAGGAATGGGCATCTTCTGAAACAAGCCTCTTGGCCTCTGGTGCTCGTACTTGACCTGCTGACAATTGAGACACCTAGCCACATACTGCACTACATCCTTCTTCATCCGCCTCCACCAATAATGCTGCTTCAAATCACGATACATCTTCATCGCTCCTAGATGAACAAAATACCGAAAACTGTGCGCCTCTGCTAGAATCGTCTCCCTCAGGACATCAATATTAGGAACACAAAGTTGGCCTTGGAGTCTCAGAACACCATCCTCGCCCAAGGTAACATCCTTGGCCCTACCCTGGACCACCATATCCCGAAGCTCTGCAAGACGTGGATCATCAAACTGTCAAGCCTTAATCTCTCCCAACAATGAAGACAGAGCAACTACATGAGCCAAAACTCGACGAGGCTCCGAAAGGTCCAATCTCACAAGGCGATTGGCCAAGGAATGAATGTCCAAGGCTAAAGGTCTCTCCTCAGCAGCAATGTAGGCCAAACTACCCATACTAGCTGCTCGCCTGCTCAAAGCATCCGCCACTACATTTGCCTTGCCCGGATGATACAGAATAGTGAGATCATAGTCCTTCAATAACTCAAGCCACCTTCGCTGCNGCCATCTCTGCTGCCTCAGATTAAAGTCCCTTTGCTTAAACAAATTTTGCAAACTGCGGTGGTTAGTGTAGACCTCACATGACACACCATACAAATAGTGCCGCCAAATCTTCAGAGCATGAACAATCTCCGCCAACTCTAAGTCGTGCACATGATAATTCTTTTCATGAACCTTCAGCTGGCGCGAAACATAAGCAATAACCCTGCCACCCTGCATCAACACACATCCCAACCCGACGCGTGAAGCGTCGCAGTATACAGTATACATCCCAGACTCACAAGGCAATGATAGAACTGGTGCTGAGGTCAATGCTGACTTGAGCTTCTGAAAGCTCGCCTCACACTCGTCGGACCACTGAAACGGAGCATTCTTCTGAGTCAATCTAGTCAATGGATCTGCAATACAAGAGAATCCTTCCACAAATCGTCGATAATAGCCTGCTAGTCCTAGAAAACTTCTGATCTCTGAAGCTGAAGTAGGACGCGGCCAACTCTGAACGGCCTCAATCTTTTGCGGATCAACCTTGATACCCTCTCCGGATACCACATGCCCCAAGAATTCCACAGACTCTAACCAGAACTCGCACTTGGAGAACTTAGCATATAGCTTCTGCTCTCGCAAGGTCTGAAGCACAACTCTCAAATGCTGCTCGTGCTCACCAAGGCTCCGTGAGTAGATCAATATATCATCAATGAAAACAATAAATAAGGAGTCGATAAACGCCTGAAAACCCTATTCATCAAGTCCATAAATGTTGTTAGGGCATTAGTCAAGCCGAAGGACATCACTAGAAACTCAGAATGGCCATATCCGGTGCGAAATGCAGTCTTCAGAACATCAGAAGCCCGAATCTTCAACTGGTGATAACCCGATCTAAGATTAATCTTAGAAAACACCCGAGCACCCTGTAACTGGTCAAACAAATCATCAATGCGCGGCACAGGATACTTGTTCCTGATGGTCACCTTATTCAACTGACGATAGTCAATGCACATCAGCATAGACCCATCCTTCTTCTTCACAAATAAGACTGGAGCACCCCACGGTGACACACTCGGCCTCATGAACCCCTTGGCCAACAACTCCTCAAGCTGATCCTTCAACTCCTTTAGCTTCTTAGGAGCCATACGATAAGGGGGAATGGAAATAGGCTGAGTATCTGGAGCCAAATCAATACAGAAGTCTATATCTCGATCTGGAGGCATGCCTGGAAGATCTGAAGGGAACACATATGGAAACTCTCGAACGACAGGCATTGAATCAATGGTAGGAGACTCGGCGATGGTGTCCCGCACAACAGCAAGGTAAGCTAAGCAACCCTTCTCGACCATGTACTGAGCCTTCATATAGGAAATGACCCGACTGAATGCACTAACTGAAGAACCCCTCCACTCTAACCTCGGCGACTTAGGCATGGATAATGTAACTGTCTTGGCATGGCAATCCAACACAGCATGATAAGGAGATAGCCAATCCATGCCCAAAATAACATCAAAATCAACCATATCGAGCAATAACAGGTCGGCTCTGGTCTCAAGCCCACATAAGGTAATAACACAAGATCGGTAAACCCGGTCTGCTACCACAGAATCGCCCACAGGAGTGGAAACATACAAAGGAGAACCCAAGGACTCACGAGGAACATCCAGAAAATGAGAAAATAATGCAGAAACATATGATTATGTAGACCCTGGATCAAATAGCACTGAAGCCTCCCTACCAAAGACTGAAATAATACCTGTAATAACGGCGTCTGAGGCCACTACGTCTGATTTGGCCGGAATAGAATAGAATCTGGCTGTAGAACCTAAAGACTGAGCTCCCCCAGAACGAGCTGGAGCTGACTGACCCCCTCCTGACTAGCCTCCCCCTCTAGGACGGCCGCTGCCAACCTGACCCCCACCCCTAGGTGGTCGAGCTGCTGGTGCTGAAATCATAGGCTGGTGACTCTGTTGCACGGCCTTGCCCTGATAGTGGTGGAAATCCCTCCTCACGTGGCCTAAGTCCCCACACACGTAGCATCTCAAATGTGACATATACTGTTGTCCTGTGGAGTAAGAGTCCCGAATGGCCAGAGTGCGATGAGAATCACCTGACACAACACTGAAATAGGAACTGGAGGATCTCTGATGGCTGGAGTAACCACTGGATGAACTGTGGATGGCTGGAGGACGGTAGGAGCGCTCTGGCATGGCGCTGAACTGAGACCTCGCTAAAACATCCCTGGGAGGTGGTGGAGGGGCTGTAAATGAAGGCCTACTGAACTGATCGCCTCCGAACTGACCCCTGCCCCTAGCTGGAGCACCCCTGAAGTCAACTGAGAATCTGGCTTTCTTGTCCTGCTGACGCAGCTGACCCTGCTCCCTGCTCCTCAGTCGGTAACCCTCAATCTGTCGAGCTATCTCGACTACAAGCTAGTACGGGGTCCCATCTCTACCTCTTTGGCCATAGAGGTCCTGATACTTGGGTGTAATCCTGCCACAAACTGCCGCACCCTCTCGGCAACAGTGAGAAATATCATGAGAGAATGGCGGGATAACTCTGAAAACCTCGCCTCATAATCCGTCACGGACAACTGCCCCTGCTCTAACCGCTCAAACTAACCCTGAAGCTCCTCCCTCTCAGACGACGGAAGGTATCTATCCAGAAATAGCTGAGTAAACTGGCTCCACGTGACAGGAAAAGAATCCGCTGGCCTGCTAAAAACATATGACTGCAACCAGCGGCGAGCTCGACCCTCAAGTTGAAATGTAGTGAAGTCTACCCCACACGACTCCAATATCCTCATATTGTGCAGTCTGTCCCTGCACCTGTCAATGAAATATTGGGCATCCTCGCCCCGCTCACCCCCAAAGACTGGAGGGTGAAGTCGGGTCCATCTATCGAGTATCTTCTGCTGGCCGCCCTCTGTAACTGGACTGGGATCTGGCTGTACTACTATAGGCTGAACTCCATCCACGGGCGCTGTATCAGGAGTGTGATGTGTTGCTGCCTGTCTGGTGGCCTAAGCTGTAGGGGTCTGAACTCCCCCTCCCGCCTGGGAAGTGGCAGGATCTGTTGGAAGTACGCCTGCCTGGGACATGGTGTCCATGAATCTCAACATGCAGCCCATGATCTCCTGGAAGCCTGGCACCGTCATAAAGTCAGTTGGAGCAGGAGCAACGATAGGCAACTAATCCCGCTCCTTAGGGTCCTCAAGTGGTAAAACTAGTACGACTGTGGGACGCCCTCGTCCCCTGTCTCGAGTAGGTGCCCTACCCCTGCCCCTGCCACGGCCTCGAGCGGCGGGGGTAGCAGCCTCTCCCGGAACAGGAACATGAGAAGCACGCGTCCTCACCATCTGTGAGAGAGTAGAAGATCAAATTTGAGTACATCATCGGTTGCACGATAGGATATGAACAAAGAGGAGTTTCTTAACACCCTATAGCCTCCTGAAGATAAGTACAGACGTCTCCGTACCGATCCGTAAGACTCTACTGGGTCTGCCCGTGTCTCGTGAGACTACGTGAACCTAAGGCTCTGATACCACCTTGTCACGACCCAAATCCTAATTTAGGTCGCGATGGCGCCCAACATCGGGGTTAGGCAAGCCAATATGAATTACACTCGGTGTTGCCCTTCCTATTTGATTAGACAAGTCAATATTTACAAGTTTATGACAACCAAACATGATGATAGCTTGATATGAAAATGAAATCATAACAATACATGGCCAAAATAAAGCATGTGTATGAATATACAGCCCGAAATCCAAACTAGTGTCACGAGTGTCACGGGAAACTATCGGGATATACAACATACATATAGATACTAATCCACAGTCTGGATGAAATAGACGGGGAAAAATAACAAAAGAAACTTCAGGGCGCTACTAGGAGGTCGCCAGGAAGAGAAGCTCACCGTGAAGTCTAATCACACAAATCAGTATCTACCACTGACCTGATAATCAGATGTACCAGCCTCCGGACCTGTACAATCAAGTACAGAAGAAGAAGAAGTGCAGCATGAGTACATAAATAAATATGTACCCAGTGAGTATCCCATCTAAACTCGAAGGAGTAGTGACGAGAGGTCGACTAGATACTCACTAAGGTCCAGCAATATAATTTAAAAAGGGATATGGCTAAAGTTGTAGGCATGTGAAGCCGAAATCAACAAGTACATAAGCAAACAATGTAATCCAAGTAACAACTGAAAATGAACTGCAAGTTCCTAATCCTTCGTTTACACAATACCTATCAATCACACTATAAGTGACTCAGACTCAAGTGATAATACAATACCCGAACAAGACAACCGGCCGGAGTAATAAGGGTGGTCATAAGGACTAAGGTCATAAGCTACCCACGATCGCAAATCATACCTGCGACTCGTGTGCTGACTCGAAAATGATAAGCTCCCCACGATCGCGAATCTTACCTGCCACTCATGTGATGACTCGATAATGATAAGCTACCCACGATCGCAAATCTTACCTGTGACTCGTGTGCTGACTCGATAATGATAAGCTCCCCACGATCGCGAATCTTACCTGCGACTCGCGTGCTGACTCGATAATGATAAGCTACCCACGATCGCGAATCTTACCTGCGAATCGTGTGCTGACTCGATAATGATAAATGCATATTCATATATATAGGTTTATATGTGTACCGACTCAACAGTGAACCCAACAGAGCCGTGCCAATATGTTGGCCTATTTCACTGAATGGGTTTTGAAGATTGACAAAAAGGTATCCAGTTGAACCTGGTCCATCATAGCATACACTTCTGAATGAAGCAGTTGGATCACAAATCGTACAAGTATAGGAGATATCAGTGATTGCTAAGTATCAAAGAACTAAGAGAATGTCTCCTAATACGAAAATGTTGCAAATTGATAAGAGAAGATAGAAGGTGCTTTCAGCTAGGACAAAAATAGAGGAAGGAAGTTGAGTTACAATCAAAATCGTTTACCAAGGAAAAGTTGGATCAGAATTGAATCATGGACACAAAAAACGGACTCTATAAATAATTAGTGTATTACTGCTGAAAGAAGAGACGCGCAAGTGCAAAAGTGAATCATGTTCTGAAGCAAACGTTCCAGAGGTTTTACAAGCATAATTGTTGTGCGAATACAAAGGCTACAGTTCAACTAGAAGAAACAGTTCCATCGTTTGTATATTGAGTCTAGTTGATTGTAGTAGGAGTTTAAATAATGTATCTTATCAGCTTTCATAGAAGCAATTGTAATAGGTACAAACTGATCAAGTTAGAGTTAGCCTGAATTCTGTAGTAATTAGATAGAGGCTAGTAGATACAACGATGATTAGAGTTAGTCCTAGGATTACAAAAAAGTTTATTTTGTAAGTCCGTTTTTGGCTCAGAGTTTAGTGAAGAGTTTTGAGCAAATCTTACTGAGGAGTAGGTCGTGGTTTTTTCACCTTTTGAGCCAGGTGTTTTCCACGTAAAAATCTCTGT